>PVKC010016747.1:0-20610 GCA_004027635.1 Crocidura indochinensis
TTAAGGTACATAGTGACAATAAATACACCATTGTCGTCCTCCTTACACCCCTGTTCCCAGCATGCACCCCATATCTCCCTCCTTTACCTCCAGATTGCTTGTGTAACTAGATCTCACTTGTACAGCTTGTTGTATATTGGGTAACAATTCTGTTGTCGTTGACTTTGGGTTTGGTGTTCAAAGCATCATTTTTTTTTTTACACTAAAAGTTCGTATGACTATCTGGTCTTGGTACCAACCATTTCCCCCTCAATTTATGAGGCTGAATAAGATCATTCAAGTTATGTGGTCCTGTTGGAGATAGAAAGGAAAAGGAAAAAAACTGGGAGGAGTCCATCTAGGTATTATAAATATCTATTTAGATAAAAAAAGGGGGGGGAGAAAAACACTTTTTGCAGAAAACAATACAGGAACAAAAGAATAAATTGCAGACTGGTAGGTAACAAAGTGATTTTTTGAAAGGGTGCACTGCAGTCTAGTAGGTAACAGAAGGTGAGAATCAGGCCCATCCTCAAGAATCTCTATTTATCTATAAACCTAAGTCAGATGTTTCTGAACTCAGTTTGCTAGTGTTATAGTCTTTTAAAAGAAAGGGGAGGAGTTAAGGGAAGATGTCCCTGCCCAGATAGCATGCTGGTTTTTGTCTTTTATAATTTTGAATTAAGTTTTTAAATTCTTTTGATATTAATTACATGCATCTTGTTGGGTGTTGGGATTTAAGTAAATGAGGTCATGCATAGATAATCTATCTCTCTGGCCCAATACACACTTTATTTTAAGAAGAGAAATAAATGGAAATGAAAATGAGCACACTGCCCATCTTTCCTTCCCCAGTGGCTGCCAGTGGCAAGGGCCCTTTTGGATGACTGACAGTGTCACTTGTGTTTAGGCACAGTAGAATGTTCAAAGTTGTAAAATAAAAATAACCACGAGTGATGAAACCACCCCAGGCACGGTGTTTCTATAGGGTAGTGGCGGAGAAATAATTCAAAACCAGTAAGTTAAAGATTCATTATGGTTAGTCTGCTTTATGCCTGATGGCCTCTCTCTGCCATGTACTCTCCCATATGCCATGTGCTCTTCCTCCCAAGCCCAAAGCCAACACTCCTTTCTTTATTTAAACCAATCCCCACTCCCCAGTCCCAGGAGGGGGAAGGTCAAATTAGATACAAAAGTGGGCATTTACATCTTAAAGAAAGAAGTTACTGGGAAGTGGAAGTTGGGGGATCACCTTTGTTTAGGCTTTTATCTAGGTTCACCTTACAGTGTCATGCCCCAGACAGCAGACAGACTCCAAAATAATCATCAAGGTACTCCATGATCAGGATAAGATGATTGTGTGGATTTGTGTTGCTGCAGTGTAGCAACCAGGCCCTAAGAAGAGCAACTACCTGTCTATGACGCTATGTATCCTAAGGATGATTCCAATCAGATAGTTCTTGCTGCAACATTATGGTGATGTTTCCATTCATTCCATTTGTGTTTTAAATTGACTAGTTTGGGGGCCTGTAAAGATCTCATGTGTTTAATAAGCTGCTCCAAGTCCTGCTTTCATTTTTTTTTTTTTGGTTTTTGGGTCCCACCCAGCAGTGCTTAGGGCTTATTCCTTTCTCTGCACTCAGAAATCACTCCTGGTAGGCTCAAGGGAACATATGGAATACCAGGGATGGAACCTGGGTCCATCCTGTGTTTGCCGTATGCAAGGCAAACATCTTACCACAGTGCTATTGCTCCAGTCTCAAAGTCCTGCTTAAATAAGAGCATCAACATATTATGTGAAAACCTTAGTGTAATACCACTAATTTACAAATTCATATTCATTTCATAAGGCCCTCCATGATCAAGATAATTTCTAATATGTAAGTTGTAAAAATGCTTGACTATTGGTATTTAATATCAATGGATTGAAATTAAAAAAAAATAACAGTCAGAGCCAAATATGTACAGTAAGACATTTACCATACATAGACTGACTTCAGTTTGATTCTGGCACTGCATATGGTCCCCTTAGCACTACCAAGATAGATCCCAGAACACAGAGCCAGGAAAAGCCCTGAACACAGTCAATTATGCGACAAAACCCCAAGCCCAAATAACAGCAACAACAACAACAACAACAACAACAATAATAATAATATAACCAAATAGATAGTGAAAAAGAATTTGATCAACATCAACACTTACTTTTACTAAAACATGTCAATAAAAATGTAAACTAAAAAACTCCTTTCACAATGATATAGGTAGTTCAAATTAAAGGTTAAAACTGTACTTCAGTGTGAAATAATATAAGCAAAATGGTTAAAATGCAGAAAAAAATAAAGGAATGCAGTGTAAAAGTATTAACACATTAAGTAGGGTTTTTTTTATAATAGTAATAAAACACAAAATATATAGATGTAGATATCTATATCTAGTAAATGCTTTCATTTTCAGGTTGGAAGTGACTGAAATGTAGGCACATATTTAAACCTATAAATAGCAAAAAGATTATCTGAAAATTTATGAGAATTTAGGAGATTTCATTAAATTAAAGTAACTATAGGAGGAAGAATGCTAAAACCAATAACATTCATGTGTTTGGACAATTTATTAAAATTTAAATTTATAGTATTCCATTAAAAATGGTACACAAAGTATATAACCTTAATAGGTCAAGACCTGGCTCCAGAGAGATAATACAGAAATAACACATTTACCTTACCTTGTGGTGGCAGCATCTCTGGTTTAAATGCCCTGAGCACCACAAAAGGTCTCAGGAGCACTGTATCCCAGAGCCAAGAATAGCCCTGAACACTGCCAATTATGGTCTCAAAACAAAACCAAAAATGGTCATGACTCATAAGGCAAGGCAAGGAGAGGGCTTGGCTTAGGCTTAATTTCAAATACATGTATCCACCCTATAAACAATAGGCAGAATATGGATCATCAAGTGACTAGAATAATGAACAATGTAAATTATGAGAAAGCCTCTAGATCACCAGAGAAGCTGATGAATTTGAACTCCAAGAAAACCTGAATTCCAGGGGGTATGAAAGTTACTAAGATTTACCATGTAAATTTAACAGAAAGACTTTGTCAGTGTCAGTTTCTTGTATTTTTATCCTTAATCCCCAAATAGCCTTAAAGTCAATTCCCTAATGGCTAGCTCAGAGGTCATCTCCTGAGTCCTAACTTACAAGAAGTAAAGTTACTATTCTACTCATTCATTTCACCATACCCTAATTATTTTTCCACTTGGTTCATGTATATGTTGTCTCGTTTACCAATGAAAGCTCCTGGGGAGCAGGCATATTTTTCACCCATATTGCAAGTCACCAGTTAAATAAATGATAGCACTATATGCATAATTTTTAAAAACAGAAAGGAAAAAATCATAGGTAAAATATAAGAAAGTGTAACACATTGAGTGATTTTTTTAAAACATGTTTTATGGGGCCCGGGAGATAGCATGGAGGTAAGGCGTTTGCCTTTCATGCAAAAGGTCATTGGTTCGAATCCCGATGCCCCATATGGTCCCCCGTGCCTGCCAGGAGCAATTTCTGAGCACGGAGCCAGGAGTAACCCCTGAGCACTGCCAGGTGTGACCCAAAAACCCAAAAAAAAAGTTTTATTTTCTTTTTAGCTGAACTGCTACTTAAAAAATAAGCATATTTAATTAATTTTATTGGAGCCTGAGATCAAACCCTTCATATAGGTTGGCCATGTTTTACTACTGAACCACTCCTCACTCAATAAAATTATATTTTAAAATGGTCAATTCCTATCTAGTGAACTCATTTCCCAAGTGCTTGCTAGGTAAGTGGATATAAGAGAACAGTTTTTTTTTTTTTATATAGGTTAACAACAAAAGTCAGTACACAATCTATTTTCATTAGACCTCCTTTTGATTTCATTATTTTAAGTCAAGTTTGATGTTTCTTACTATAGTTGTTAACTGGGTCTTGTAAGCACATTTTTATCTTCATTGCTAATCACTGTCTTTCTTTCCAAACGGATATAACTTTACTTAAACCAAATTGAAAAGATCCAGTTAATCCCAAACTAAAGTTAGCAAAAGAAATTGCATTTCACTAAAATATTCTTAAATGTGTACTTTTTCAGGTTGAATATAGAATAATGCTCATTAATACTCAGTGAATTTTCTGCCTTGTTACATTCTAGATGCTGAACATATTGGTTTTAAACAGCTAATTCTTTTTATCATTAGCACACTTTTTGTTGTTGTTCAAAGAAACACATATTGATTCTCAGGGTTTAATCCTGGCTCTGTGCTCAAGAATTAATTCCAGGGGTATTCAGGTGACCAAAAGTGGTGGCAGATATTAGATAAGGATATACTACAGCAAGCTCTCTACCTGCTATAGTATTTCTCAAACCATCACACATTACACATAACTTTACTATTATCTTTTAAATTTAGTTGCAAAAACTAAAATATTTTATTACTTCATAAAATCTCTGAGATTTGAGCAAACAAGACAATTATGGCCACCAGCTCTTCCCAGTATGATCCTGGCTGATAGTCTCAGAATGGTAGGGGCCAGATTTCCCTTTCTGCATGAACCACAGAAGCCCACAGCCAGCTTCCCACAGAACAGTTCCATAATTGACCTCAAATAATATGATCAGTTGAATATTTTCAGTAGAATCATATTCAGAGGCTGAAATCTCTGTGATATTTTCAGAATGGGAGTGGGCTAAGTCCCCTTAACCCCTACTCACCACCTGAAAACCCAGCAGCTTCTAAACACAACACCATCTTGGAGGCAGTAAAATGGCCCTGTTCCTCTATAAGCACTAAAAGAAAATGATGTCAGCTCACTCTTCCCAGGCACTATAATTGTCTGATCCAGGCTGATACCTCTGAAATATTGTCAGAATGAGTGGGTATAGATTCGCCTTTGTGCATGAAGCCACGGCTGTCCACCTTCAACAGAAATAGCCCAGGAACAGGAGCAATAGCTGAGGGTAGGGCGTTTGCTTTGCATGCGACGACTGATCCCATATAGACAAAGTGCGTGCCAGAAGAAATCTCTGAGTGTCACTGGGTATGGCATAAACCCCCCCCCAAAAAAAATACCAGGAGAAATAAAAAAAGGTAAAAATAAAAATATAGCCCAGCTCTATACATTTGGATTAGCCATGCTGGCCACGTAGCACTTCAAAATTTCATAGTAGTGTCAACCCAGTTACATCACAGGAAATCTGATTGTAAAGATTTATAGAAATTTACCAAGCTGACTGAGCCTAAACAGTAGCACAGAAGACTCAACTAGCACCAAATATGGCTCAGTAAATCTTTAGACAATGGCTTTAGTAAAACCATGAAGATATATAATAATCACTTCAAATTGACCCTTGTTGATCTAAGTCTTGATAATTCCATTTATCTTTGTGTTGTAACAAACATTAAATAACTTTGCATGTGCCTTAAGGAGTCAGATTTGGAAGATAAGGGAAATTGGAACAGTGATAAAGGGAAGGTCACACTGGCAGTGTAATTGGTGTTGTAACATTTGATGCCTGAAATTACTATATTATGAACAACTTAGGAAAGCATTGCATTATAATAAAAATTTTTTAAAAATAAATTTTGAGGATTTGAACAGCTGAGATAGGTGATAAAGCTTTCTTGTAACTCCTTAAGAAAAAAGTTTGTTTATCTTTTAATATACAAGGGTTAATTTGGAACTTTGACATATAGTTGCCTAGATGAATTTCTGGTATTCTATATGTTTATGCATATATACAACAATATGGACTCTAACATATTATCTACATTCATGATAGATGATAGAGCATTCTGTTATATACTTATTATGTGTTAATAAGATAGATTATAAAATATATTATATAATTTATATATTATACACATGAATGGGACTCCATAAGATATAATATGTGTATACACATGTATAATAATACATTATATATAATACTATATTAGGACTACCCATTTTTATATGACAACCATTATCTTTATGAAAAACAGATGGCATAAAAGCTTTGAGAAACAAAACAAAATTGGGACAAGAGCAGCAGTACATTGGTTAAGGTACTGACCTTGTATATGGTCAACCCAAACTCAATCCCTTGTATTCCATAAGCCCCTGACCCTGCCAAGAGCTATTTCTGAGCAAAGATCCAGTAGCAACTCCTCAGCACCACCCTATGTGAAAGAAATACCAAAACAAAAACAAACAAACAAACAAGAAAAAAACAAACAAAAAAGCAGCAACAGAGGTGTCAGCTGTCAGCACACTTAGGCAGCACAGGTAAGTCCCAGCTAGACGTGCAGAGTAGAGTGGCAAACTTCCCAAATCCCCACCCTGAAGGCAGGAGTGAGAGGCACTTATGCTTTATGAAACATACACTTACTAGAAATAACTTAAGAAACATTGGAGACCCAGAGGATCAGGAAGAAAATCCTCATGAAGTCAAGGACATCATTGCTGAGAAGTTCCCAGAGCTACAGAGTGCATACATAAGAGTATCAGTCTTGAAGGAATATGTAAACTAGGGCAAAATCACACTCCTAAACAAATATGCTCCAATGAGAGACCAATAAAATATCTAAAACAATTGCTGATAGATTTGAAAAAAGATATCAACAACAACACAATAACAGTGGGAGACTTCAACACCACCCTGTCACCCCTTTATAGGTCAACAGACTAAAACCTAAGAATATACTGTCTCTGAAGGAAAAATATGAAAGAGAATAGCTTAGTAGGTATATGTATGACTCTTCATCCCCAGAAAATAGTATGCACATTCTTCTTCAATACACATTGGACATTCTCCAAAATAGATCACTTCCTGGGGCATAAAACTTACCTTCAGAAAATCAGGAGAACAGAAATTATATCAACTACCTTCTCAGATTATCATGCACTGAAATTGAAAGTAAATTAAAAAAACAGATTTAAAAAAAAAAACCTTTAACACCTGAAATGAAACAACTCATTACTGAACAACCAGTGGCTCAGAGATGAAATCAAGAGGAAAACATTATTCCTTTACAAATGAGAATGAAGACACAAATTATCAAAATTTGTGGGGCACAGGAAAAGTGACTTTAAGAGGAAATTTTATAGCTTTGCAAGCATTTATAAGAAAGAAGAAAAAGAAAGGAAAAAAGAAAGAAAGAAAGGCACACAGAAAGAAAGAAGATAGAAAGAAAAGAAGAATAAAGCAAAAAGAGAAGAAAAAAAAGAAAAAGACAAAGGGAGGAAGGAAGGAAGAAAGAAGAAAGGAAAAAGAAAGAATAAGAGAAAGAAAGAAAAGAAAGAAAAAGAAAGAACCTAGGTAAATAATGGCACAGCTTTAAAAAAATGGAAAATGATCATAATATAAATGAAAAATAGGAGACAGAAGGAAATAATAAAGATTAGAGCAGAAATTAATGAGTTGTGAGTCCAAAAGATCAATAAAAGTACAAGTTGGTGTTTTGAAAAAATAAACAATATTGCTAAACAATTAGCAAGACTCAAAGAAAAGGACAGAAACATAATAAACCAAATTAAAAATAAAAGGGGGAGAATATTCAAACACTAGAGAAATTCAAATGGTAATCGGAGATTACTTTGAGAAACTCGGGCTGGAGAGATAACATGGAGGAAAGGCGGTTGCCTTTCATGCAGAAGGTCATTGGTTCGAATCCCTGCATCTGATATGGTTCCCTCCCTCCACCCCCCCCACAGCCTGCCAGGAGATATTTCTGAGAGTGGAGCCAGGAGTAACCCCTGAGCGCTGCCAGGTGTGACCCAAAAACCAAATAATAATAATAATAATAATAATAATAATAATTTGAGAAACTCCATAACTCCATGCCACAAGAGAACCGAGAAGAAATGGAAAAAAATTTGGACGACTATAACCTCCCAAGTTTGAACCAGGATGGTATGGAATACCTGAACAGACATTTTACTATTTTTTCAAATTTTCCTAATATTATCTGTAATTAAACACCAAGGTTACAAACATGTTTATAGTTGGGTTTCAGTCATAAAAAGTACACCCCATCACCAGTACAACCTTCATGCTACCAATGTCCCATCTCCCTCCTCCTCCACCCCTACCTGTCTTCAAGACAGGCATTCTAATTCTCTCACTCACTATTATTGTCATAATAGTTGTTGGTGTAGTTATTTCTCTAACTGTGCTCACCATCTCTGTGATAAGCTTCATATTATGAGCTAGTCCTTCTAGCTCTCATCTCTATTTTCTCTTGGTAGTGATACCATACTGCCTTTTCTTTTTCTTAAATCCCACAGATGAGTGAGATTATTTTGTGTCTATCTATCTCCCTCTAATTATTTTAACTAAGAATAATAGTTTCCATATCCGTACACATAAATGCAAATTTTTTTACTTCGTTTTTTTCTAATAGTTGCATAGTATTCCACTGTGTAGAGAACCAAAATTTCTTTCACCATTCATCTGTTCTTGGGCATATGAATTGTTTCCAGATTCTGGCTATTGTAAACTGCAATGAATATAGGCATGCAAAAGGCATTTTTGTATTCTGTTTTTTTGTGTTCCCAGGGTATATCCCTAGAAGTGTTATTGCTGGATCATAGAGCAGCACAATTTCCAGTTTTTTGAGAAATCTCCATTTTGTTTTCCAGAAAGGCTGGACTAGACAGCATTCCCACCAGCAATGAATGAAAATTGCTTTGTCCCCACCTCCACACCAGCACTGATTATTCTTGTACTTTGTGATGTGTACCCGTAACTGTGGTATGGCACGATACCTCTTTTTTTATCTTTTAATTTGCACTCTTCCTCATGATTAGTGACCTGGAGTATTTTTTTTTCATGTGCCTTTGACCAACTATATTTCTTCTTAAAGGAAATCTGTTTTTTACTTCTCCCCATGTTTGGAGGATAGATTTTTTCTTGTTAAGTTCTGTCAGTGTATTGCATATCTTAAATAGTAACTCCTTATCTGATGAGTTTAAGTGAATAGTTTCTCCCATTCTGTGGATGGCCTTTGTGGCTATTTGTTTGAAGTTCAAAAGTGTCTCAGTTTGGAGCCGGAGAGATAACATGGAGGCAAGGCATTTGCCTTGCATGTAGAAGGACGGTGATTCGAATCCCAATTTCTGAGCGTACAGTCAGGAGTAGCCCCTGAAGCGCCGGGTGTGACCCAAATACAAAAAGAAACAAACAAAAAGCATCTCAGTTTAATATAGCCCCATTTGTTTAACTATGCTTTAACTTGTTTAGACAGTGGTGTTTCCTTTTTTGAAGATGCCTTTAGTCTCAATGTCATGGAGTGTTTTACATACATTTTCTTCTGTATATCTGTATATGATTTTAGATAATTTATCTAGGTCTGTAATTCATTTTGGTTTGACCATTGTGAATTGTTTTCAGGGACCTCAAACTCAATTTACCTGGGGGCCGCAGGAGGCAAAGTCTGGGTGATCCCTGAGTGTAAAGTCAGTAGTAAGCCTTGAACATTGGGAGGTGTGACCCAAACAACTAAAACAAAACAAAACAAAAAAAGATTCCTCTAGGGCAGGGACGCATAATGTTGTACGGAGGATTGTTTGCGGCCCGTGGGCCTCGAGTTTGAGACCCCTGCTAGTAGATGGAGATAGGAGTTCACTTTTTTTTTTGTTTGTTTGTTTTGGGGCCACACCAGGAGGCGCTCAGGGCTTACTCCTGGCTCTCTGCTCAGAAATCGCTCCTGGCAGGGACCATATGGGATGCCCGGATTCAAATCATCATTGGTAATTGGTCAGCCACTTAAGAGGTAAAAAGCCCTACTGCTGTGCTATCTCTCTAGCTTCACGAGATCAATGTTTTTAATATGGATGATCAGTTTTCCCAATACCACTTGTTGAAGATCATTTCGTTGCTCTATTTTGTATTTCTTGCCCCTTTAATTGATTGTATGTATGGGGAACATAATATGAATACTCAAGTGTATTCCATTGATCTGAAGGTCTGTCTCTATTTAAATACCATGATGTTTCAATGAATATTGCATTGTAAGACAATATACAGTTGGAGAAACTGATATCTCCCATCTTTTTTTCTAAGGGTTGCTTTATATGAATGAGTTTTTATCAAGAATGGGTGTTGGACCTTATGAAAAACTTTCTCTGTATATATTGATAAGATCATATAATTTTATTTTTCTTTTTGATGATATTGTGTATTATGTTGATTGATTGATTTATTTACACATGTTAAACCATCCTTACATTACTGGAATGAAGCCTACTTGGTCGTGGTGACTGACCTCGTTAAAGCATTTGATCCTATTTGCCAGAATTTTGTTAAGGATCTTTGCATCTGTGTTCATCAAGGATATTCATCTGTAATTTTCTTTTTTGGCAGCATCTCTGTCTGGTTTTTGTATCAAGGTGATGTTAGCTTCATAAAAACTATTTGGAAGTATTCCTGTTTCTTCAATTTTATAAAAGAGCCTGAAAAGGATTGGTAGTATGTCCTCATGAAAGGTTTGAAAGAATTTATTAGTAAACCCAACTAAGCCTGGCTTTTCATTTTGGGGGAGACTTTTGATTGCCATTTTAATTTCCTCAATAGTTATGTGACTGTTTAGATATGCTACCTCATCTTATTCAAATGTGAAAGGTTATAATAGTTCAAGAATTTATCCATTTCTTCCAGGTTCTCATGCTTCGTGGCATAGAGTTTCTCAAAGTAGTCTCTGATTACCCTTTGAACCTCTGCAATATCTGTAGTGATCTCCCCCTTTTCACTTCTTATCCAGTTTATCAGGTTTGTTTCTCTCCCTATGTGAGTTTTGCCAGTGGTTTATCAGTCTTGCTTATTTTTTCAAAAAAAAAAAAAAACTTTTGCTTCAGTTGCTCTTTCAATTGTTTTTGATTTCCACTTCATTGATTTCTGCTCTAGGTCTTGTTATTTCCTTCTGCCTACCTAGTTTGGGTTCCATTTGTTCATCATTTTCTAATTTTATAAGCTATATTATTAAGCTTTTGATATAGGCCCTTTTTCCCTTCTGATGTGTGCTTGCAAAGCAATAAATTGTTCTCTTAGTACCGATTTTACTGATACCATAAATAATGATAATTTGTGTTTTTATTGTCACTTGTTTCCAGGAATGTTTTTATTGCCTCTTTTATTTCATCTCTGACCACACTGGTTGTTCATTAGTAAGCTGTTTAATTTCTAGGTGTTAAAGTTTTTCTTCATTTTGTAGTTCAAGTCTAATTGCAGTGCCTTGTGGTCAGTCCTCTTGGTTCTAAGAAGGTATGCTTTTTTAATCCAGTATATGCTCTATCCTGGAGAATGATCCATGTGCATTGGAATAGAGTGAATATCCAGGTTTCTGGTAATGGAATGCCATATATATATATTTATATATATTTATATATATACATATTTATATATATATTTATATATATAAATAATGAGTCCACTTTCTTCGATTTCTCTTTTCAGAGCTAGTATATTTTTGTTGGGTTTTAGTCTAGTTGATCATTCAACCCTGGTTTAGGGGTAACAGGGCAGTGTTGAGATTTCCCACAATTATTGTGTTGCTATTGATATCTTCTTTCAGGTTTGTCAACAATTGTATTAAATATTTTACTGGTCCCTCATTGGGTGCATATATGTTTAGGAATGTGATTTCTTCCTGTTGTACATGTTCCTTGATTAGTATGAAAAATACATATTTATACCTTTCAACTTTTCTGAATCTAAAGTTTGTGTCATCTGATATTAATATGGGCACTCCAGCTTTTTTTTTGGGGGGGGGGAGTTTGGGCCACACCCCGGTGACACTTGGGGGTTACTCCTGGTTATGCACTCAAAAATCACTCCTAGCTTGGGGAACCATATGGGATGCTGGAGATTGAACCATGGTCCATCCTAGACTAGCTCGTGCCTTACCTTTTACAACACTGCTCTGACCTCAACTCCAGCTTTTTTAAGTGTGTTGTTTGCTTGAATGATTTTTCTCCGGTCTTTTATTTTGAGTCTATGTTTGTTCTGACTATTCAGGTGTGTTTCTTGTAAGCAGCAGAAGGTTGGGTTCAGTTTTTTGATCCATTTAGCCACTCAGTGTTTCTTAAATGGTGCATTTAATCCATTACCATTGAGAGAGATCATTGTCATGGAATTTAGTTCATTCTTTGTGTAGAAGTTTGGTGTGTCTGTTGGTCATTCTTGTCTTAAAATAGATGTTTCAGTTTTTTCTTTTAAGGCTGGTTTTGATTCTGCAAAGTTTCTGAGCTATTGTTTATCTGTGAAGCTATGTTTACTTCCTTCAAACCTGAAAATGGAAGCAGAGATAAACAGATGGGACTATATTAAGCTGAGAAGCTTCTGCACCTCAAAGGAAATAGTTCCTAGGATACAAAAGCCACCCACATAATGGGTGAAACTATTCACCCAATATCCATCAGGCAAGGGACTAATATCGAAAATATACAAGTTCTGACAGAACTTAATAAGAAAAAAACATATAACCCCTTCAAAAAATGGGGAGAAGAAATGAACAGACACTTCCTCAAAGAAGAAATAAAAAAGGCCAAAAGACACATGAAAAACTGCTCCACATTACTGATTATTAGAGAGATACGAATCAAGACAGCAATGAGGTTGTTGTGTGTATCCATCTCACACCACAGAGATTGGCACACATCCAAAGAAGAAGAACAATCTTTAAAACTAGCGGGGATTTGGAGAGAAAGGAACTCTTATTCACTGGTGGTGGGAATGGGGTCTAGTTAAGTTTTATGGAAAACAATTGGAGATACCTCAAAAAACTGAAAATTGAGTTCCCATATGACCCAGCTATACCATTCCTAGGGGAATACCCTAGGAACACAAAAATACAATTCAAAAATCCCTTTCTCACTCCTATAATCATTGCAGTGCTATTTAAAATAGCCAGACTCTGGAAACAACCCACATGTCATTCAACAGATGAATGGCTAAAGAAACTCTAGTACATAATCACAATGGAATATTATGCAGTCGTCAGGAGAGATGAAGTCATGAAATTTTCCTTATATGTGGATGTACATGGAATCTATCATGCTGAGTGAAATAAGTCAGAGGGAGAGAGATAAACACAGAATAGTCTCACTATCTATGGGTTTTAAGAAAAATTAAAGACACTGTTGTAATAAATCCCATAGACAATAGAGATGTAAACTTAGTGCTTAAATAAAGGAAATATTAAAAATAAACTTTTTTTAACAAATAGTGGAAGACTTAAGTAGTGGATGAAATAGATCATATTAAAGATAACAGGTTCATTGTTCAAAGATAATAGGATCTTGGTGATGGGGTGCAGTGATTTTTGCACAAAGATACCATAAATTTTATTATTATATCAACCTAAAATATAATAATATAATTGGTTTAAAAATTGTCTGATTCAAAGTCCATTGAAGGAAGGTTGCCACAATAGTGATGAATGCAGTTAGGGTAGTAAGTGGTCCACCGTGAAAGTGATAGTTGGAACTAATCATTTTGGACAAGAACTTGGTGCTAAAAGGGAATAAAGTGATATGCATGGTACCCCTTCATTAACAATAGTGAAAATCAGAGTGTCAAAAAAGAAAAGGAGAGAGAGAGAGCTGGGAGAGAGAGAAAACTGAAAGAAAGAGAAAGAAATAAAATGCTTCCCTAGAGGCAGGTGGAGGAGGGTGGGTGGAGTAAAACTGGAGACATTGGTAGCAGAAATTTGCACTGCATTTCAACAAATCAAAGTTCTAAGATTGAAAGAAAGGAAGAGAGAAAGAGAAAGAAAAATATATAGAGAGAAGGAGGAAAAGTGTATGTCCCAGAGACAGGCATTTGAGAGGTTATCACTAAGAGAAACTGGGATCATTGGTGATGGGAAATGTGCACTGGTGAAGGGTGTTGTACATTGTATGACTGAAAGTTAATTACAAACAATTTCATGTTTCGCAAAACTATTATGAACAAACTTGTATCCTCGGTGTATAAAGTAATTACATTTTTTAAAAGGTAAAAATATTAAAATTTTTTTGAGAATTTTTTAAGATATCCTCATTTCTTAAAGATATATCAGCCTCTAGTTCCAAAGAAAAACCCTGAAAACTCTAATTACATTTTGATTGTAGCCTAATGATTATAAACTGGAAATACAAGTTTCTGTAATATACATATATATAATTTACTTAAATGTTCAAGTATTATGTCTAATTGTTCTGATATTACTCAAGCTTTACTATAAGGTAAGGCCACAAACAATTTGGGAATTAGATGATTTCATAACCTTTGTGAAAGAACTTAACCTTTTAAACATTGAACATTCCCACTCAACTAAAAATTAAGTTGGCAGTTGTCCTTCTGATCTAAGCTAAGTTCAAGTTGCAGAAAATCTCTGAAACAATTTGTTTCTGGAAAACTATTTTACATTTTCACTTACTGACTCAAACAAGCCCTTTCAAGGCCACTTAATGTGCTTGACTCTTTATTTTGTCCTCAAAGAGCTCATGATGTAATTCTCTGGATAAAACAGGCCTGCCAAAAGATATTTGTTTGGCTATATTCCCATAAAGAAAGCTATCACACATTTATCTCAAAGAAATATTTAAATATCCATGATTGAAATGTCAAAGCATATGTTAGAATATGTTTAAACCAAGCTACATGATTAAACCAGTCTCTTAAGTTAGTGATCTGACAGTAAACTCAGGGTCCTGATTATAGCAGTTCTGTTTAGTTATATTAGTAATATATCATAATATAATATAGTATAGCATTATAATATAATAATGTAATATAACATAACAAAACATACCATAATATAATGTAATGTAATATATAAGTTATATGTGAAGGAAGAAAGAACTCATATAGGGTATTTTCAGAGCTGGGCTGAAAAGTCACCTTAAGTTGATAATATCCGGTACTGGAGAGATAGCATGGAGGTAAGGCCTTTGCCTTGCATGCAGAAGGTCAGTGGTTTGAATCCTGGCATCTCATATGGTCCCCTGAGCCTACCAGGAGTAATTTCTGAGCATAGAGCCAGGAGTAACCCCTGAGTGCTGCCAGGCGTGACCCCACCCCCCCAAAAAAACCCAAAAAAGTTGGTACTATCCAATCATGAAAGAATCACTCCCATGGTATAGTTATTAAAACTGGGAAATAGTCTATTCATGATAATTCTGGTGATTCCCATGGTCTGTTCTCTCATCCTTTTAATTTAAGCTGATCTCGTGCTTACCCAGAAGTAACCATGAGTAACATATACCTTCACTCCCCTTAAGCCATATGTACCATACAACTAAACTTTGTCAATGAAATCTCAGTCTAAACAGTACACAAATTTCTGAGTTGCACACTGTGAGGAAAGGAGAAAATTTTCCATTCTCTTTCTCCCACTATTGGCAGGAAAATGAAGAGAAGTAGACATGAACAATATTATTATAAACCTCAAGCAGGAAGCTGTATACTGAAATGAAGAGGGTGACAAACAAGAAACCTAGCTCCCCAGGTACCAGAAAGATAATATAGGGATTGTGGCATTTGTCTTGCAGTTGGTAATTCCTGGTTTTGCCCTGGTTTACTTTGTTTTTATCCTATATATGGTTCCCTAAGAATCAATGTGTTCCTTTAGTGTTCTTCCAGGTAAAACCAGTTAAGGGGGTTGAGAAAAGCTTTATGCAATTACTTGTGTCTTAGCTTTGGACTCAAGGAATAGGACTTCGGGTTTATTTATTTGGAATAATTTTGTGAATTGTGAATTGTATATGTCCAAAAATAAGTGAAGTAATTATTAATCTTAGAATTAAACAAAGTATATAATCTATTTTACATTTAACATTAAATGTGGATTTTCCAGACCACTAAACTGTTGGCTTACAGTTTCCACCTTAGAAACAATACCACTGGTGCAGAAATAAATAAGGACAGAACTAAATATCCAAGCCAAAGTCAACAGTAATAGAATCAGGGGACCTAAACTTTAACAATCTAAACCTAAAGGAGCCTAGCATATTGGCAGGCCAGGGACAAAGGGTAGTGATATAGGATGCACACTGGAACCATTGGTGGAGGGAGGTTCACTCTGGTGGTGGGAAGTGCCCTGACTCATTTTATATCTGAAATTCAACTATGAAGGACTCTATATCACAATTGTTTTGATGAAACAATTTTTTAATTCCAAAGGAAAAGAAACAATATTATCCTAGAATGTTATATCAAAAATCATTTTTGTATTTATTTTTGGTTAACAGAATCAGATAAAATATCTAGTAGTGGATAAAGAATCTTAAACTTTAGGTACAATAGAAAGTGAAATTTATTTTTAGTTGTTTTATATGTGGTTCTAATAATGATTTCTTAATAATCTTTCTAATTAGTTTTATGATTAAATTTTGTATAGGATCTTCAGTGTGTAATCATAACTAATCTCTGCACTTCTGTAGAATCCCATGGAGTTTCTTATGAGTGATATAAAGTCTAGGGAAAAAATTTTGCATCCTAAGCAAAATGTTAATGGCAAATTAATTAGAATAAAATAATATTCAGATTCTTATTATAATTAAATCACTATATTCATCTTTCCTAAAATTTGGAACATAAGGCATTTTCTTGAAATACTTCTTACAATAAAATGAGTTAAATATGATATATTTTGTATTCATAAATGATGTGCTCTAGTTCTTTTTCTCTGTACAAAACTTTTCTCCTCTCCTGAGTAAAAAATACATTATGTACTAACTTTGTTGCTCTATAGTTCATAAAAATGAAAACTGATAGTAATTTAGATTTTAGATGGGCATGATGACAATAAATAGTTTGAAACTATTAGGCTCTGGTGAAATTATAACTTTAATATTTATGAAGGTAGAAGCTTAACCATCTGTAGCAAGAGAAGACATTTATCCAGATCTCTCTTACTATGATGAAATGTGATATCTGCTCATGACAAGTTCTTGATGAAGTTTATTGATAAAATCTGCCTTCTTACAACATATTCTCATAAAATATAACTAGAGAATTGAAAACAATTTTTTAAAATTAAACACGGTGAGAATTTAATGGCATTGCAAATAGTAAAATAGAAAAACATAGTTATATATACTGCTAAAGAGTTGAGTTTGAAAAAATATTTTATGAAATAATTGAAGTAAATACAGAGCTATTAGTAGATCTTGACTACCTGGAGATGTGCTTCCTCCCTGACTCAAATAAATAAAATAAATCAGTAAACATAAATTCACTTCAGTTGTCAAAAGAGGTGTGTTAGCGACATGAAGAAATACAAGGTAAAATAACATACTGTTGGGAAATTGGTGTCAGAGAGATCATCAAAATGACACAAACTGGGAGGTGACATTCTCTTTAACTCCAGAGAGCACTATAACCTATACTTTCAGTCTGACAGAAGTAAGCATTTTGTAGAAAGAATTCAGTGACAGAAGGCTTTTCACAGAAGACATCTGCAGGGGGCATTTTTATTTAGATAAAGTCAGATGTCTCTAGCTGTATAAATGCCTCACATTTAAAATGTCATAGGAGGTGGTAAAACTATAGTAATATAAATTCTCTGATAAAAATCTGTATAACTGGGATGGAAAATCTATAAACTTTGAAAACCCAATAAATAGACAGAAGTACAGCTTAGAACAAGAGATAGTTGTCATTCAGTGTAGACTAACTTAATGTCAACCAGTATGGAAGAAAGGAAGCCAAAGAATTACAAAATATGCAATAGTGCTAACAAGTTTTAGAGTCACTCGGCTATTATGGGGTGGGGACAGGAGTGATCAGAGGGGAACCATACTGTCTGACAGAGTGGGAGGCTGAAAATTGACCAGGGAGTGTGAAATTGACCAGGTCCAATAAGCAAAGCTAGGGCAGCCACTCCATCATCTGAAAGAACCACGCTATCTGAAAGGCAGAGCAGGAGGTTAAAATTGACCAGGCCGGACTGGCTTGGGCAACAGCTCAGCCCTTACAGATCAGGGACAGGCATAGATCAGAGGGGAAACCTTTCTATGGTTGGGCAAGGCTGAGGCGACCTATGCCTTCAGGCAGGTAATGTGAGGGAGGAGTCTTGAGGGCAGGGCCAAACCTTAGCAACCACAACCATCATACCCACCTAGAGTCCCACACCAGAAAAGGGACCCAGAAACATGCCACAGGTAACAAAGGTGAGCTGAAATCTGAAGACAGTACACTCCAAACCAAACCACCAAATGCAAAGAAATATGGGTAAACTAAGGAAGACACTAACAACTGGGGATATGGAGAGAAATCCTAGCAAGTTTCCATGTCCACCAAAATGCGTGAGCCCAATAGATGAGAGGACCTAAAACACACACTGATAGTTTCTCTAGGAAAGGAATTTCAATACATAAGATGCAGTGGACAATACTAAATAGGATAGCTTCTACATAAGTAGGTCTCATTAAAATATTGTTTAGTGCTCAAAACATGAAACCCAAGTGTATTGTAAACTGTCCAGCCATTATCTAACCCTGAAACCTTCATTTAGCAAGACCCAACTCCATCACTGACGAAATGCTTAGAAATTGGGAAAACCTCCCAATTTTGACACACTGATCCAATCTCTTTTATTTGATTTATTAATTTTTTAAATTTATTTTTACTATATTTACCTATATTTCTGTTCTCTCTCTTATCTTCTGCTCTCCTTTCCTCTCTTTCTTAAGATATACCTAAGCTAATTATTTATCTTAATTTAAACAGTCCTTAAGAGCTCAGACCCATCCTATAAGGGTCAGAATTCTAACAACATTAACAGATCTCTAATGCATGTTTCCATGTGGACATGAGTACATAGAGAGAGGACTCCTCTATGAGAGCCAAACTTAAATTGTAAACAATGCATGCCTATAGTATATATAGCCCCTCCTATGTACTATTCTTCCACCCCATTAAGAAATCTTACTATCCCTTAACACCCCAATTCCAATCCAATATTCCCCCTTATTAATGATCTTTACCATCAATTCTTAACCTATTAGGTATCTAGACCACCGTCTTGCCCCGATAAGCCACCACCCAGTTCTGAAGTGAAGGGACACCCACTCAGCCCCACATCTCATCCCCCAGAAAGAAACTACAACTAACACTCCTGCTTTCTCATGCTCTCTGGCCCTCCTCACCCTCTCAAATGTGGACTGTTGCTTGATACCAGATTCAGCTTCAGAAGGACCCCTAGTACAAGAACTCTACCTGAGCCCTTTCTGCCTCAAATCATTTCTAAAACTCAACAAGATCAGGGCATGTCATGAAAATGTGCCCTGATTCCAATCCCCACAAGAATATCTCAAAAAACAATGGGGAAGTCTATATTTCCTTTATAAGTTTAAGGCCTATATAACACTACCTCTTAAGGTGTTTATTCTCAAATGTAAAGCAGTCTCTTGCATCACTTTGTTCCCTTAAGTACTTTTCTAAAACTCGTTTTATTTATTTTTTATATATAAAGTCTTGTTTTTGTTTTTTTTTTTTTTTCCTCCTCCCTTACTTCATCTGTTTTGGTTCTGCTTGATACAAAAACCTACAAGAAAAAGTCTTGTCCAGGATTAAAGCTCAAGTCAAAAACCAGGACACAGAGATGATGAAGCCTACCACTCTCACCCACAAATGCACCAGCAACATAATATAGCACCATTTCTTTTTGCACAGGCACACTAAAAAGGGGGGAATTTTAATATAGAAACAAGCTCTTTTCTACGAGGGATAAGAACTCATACATTTTACAATACAGGGGCACCTCCCACTTTGAACATATGTCATGTGGTTCCAACTTAGACTTCATGTGATTAGACAGTGACTTCTAACCCTGAACCCTAGATGACAGACATAGGACTGACACAGTTCTCCGCAACAGCTCCAGGAACCAAACTCTCTCTGGAACATTCCTAATACTACTCTGACACCAATATGAGCCCGTTTTGATAAGACATCCTGACAACGAGGATAAGGCAACAACTTAGTCTAAGAGCAGATTGTTTTACCTCACCATCCAACAATAAGATGAAATCAGAAGACACATCATCCTTTGATCTGTGCAAAAGCCAAGATCGCTAACCTCAGAAGATTGACTGTGACAACCATGACTGAGCAGAACCTATCCTGGGACAAATAAAAAAAAGACCCTAGTCTAGGCTTTGGCCTATGACCTGTACAATAACAAAGGTCTCTAATTCCAGAGGCCCGACTGAGACAACTGCAACTGAGCAGAACTTCTGGAAACATAATGAAAGACTCTATCCGATACTTCACCCTAGGATAGGTACAAAAACCAAGACCAGCAACTACAGAAGCCTGATTAAAACAACAGTGATGGAACAGAACTTCTAGAACCATAAATAAAGACTCTGTCCTAGACTCCACCCTATGACCTGTGCAAACATCAAGATCTCTAGTTACAGAGGCCTGATTTAATCATCCACAACTGAGAGGACAATTTCCAGACATCACAAAAGGACCTAGGGGAGAGAATAAGAGCATGTATGGAGCCTGTAGTTATTCCCATGACAATATACTTCAAGGATGGAGAAACCCTGTATCCCTTAGGCCACGGGAATTCCCTTTCTAATTTTCCCAATATATACTGTGCCTATGCAAAAAAAAAAAAAAAAA
>PVKC010016748.1:0-20576 GCA_004027635.1 Crocidura indochinensis
TGCATTTTTGTATTGTGTTTTTGTGTTCCTGAGTATATTCCTATGAGTGTTATTGCTGGATCATATGAAAGCTCAATTTTCAGTTTTTGGAGAATGTTCACATTGCTTTCCAAAAGGCTGGACCAATCTGCATTCCCACCTGCAGTGAATGAGAGTCCCTTTCTCCTTGCATCCACACCAGCACTGGCTGTTGAGTTTTTGTGATGTATGCTAGTCTCTGTGGTGTGAGATGATATCTTATTGTTGTTTTGATTTGCATTTTCCTGTTGATTAATGATATGGAGCATTTTTTCTTGTTCCTTTTGGTATATGATTCTTATATGAGTTACTTCCTCTGAGAGTTCAGGTAAAATGGTTCTCTGAGATGAATCTACCATCTTCAAACCTGTTTGACAGTAATAGTAAAACTTTACTATTTTTAAAGTTAAAATATTACCTCTAGTTTATATAATAATTTTATTCTTTGTATTGGTTTTGTGTTTTCAAGTTTTCCTGACATAGCCACGTGTTGCTACTCTTAAGAGGAGAAAAATGATAGTTAAAATCTTAAATCCCTCAAAATTATCTTTGAAGTTTTTTCAAAATTATTACATTAGAAGTAATAGGTAATGTTTTGTTAAAAAATAATATTAGGCCAAATAACCAAATGGCAACTAACAGTTTTCTTTCCATTATCTATATCCAAAAATATATTCATGATAATCTAAGAGTAAAATATTTAAAACAACTTTAATATATCATCAAAGAACACAACAATACTTGTTTCTTTTGTATAGTAGTAGTGTATTCTGGATGAGAGATGGGTTCCAAGCCCTGGTATAAAAAACAGAACCATGAACAGAAAAATAACAGATTTGTTAACATAACAATATATTTTATATGTGAAATACAAATGTCACTATCAGTGAACAGTACTACATCAATGGTATAAAGGAGTTGGTATAGATAAATATTCAAACCATAGTCAAACACACTCCAAATGAGAAATCCAAACTTCAGTAACTATATGTAAAATTTGCCTGTCAAGGTAGCAGACTGGGGGATGAAGATGGGCGGGTGGGAGGAAACCTGGGAACTTGGTGGAGAGAAGAAGAATCTGGTGGTGGAATTGGTACTGAAACATAGCATATCTAAAACTCAACTAAATATAACATTGTAAATCATTATGCTTTAATAATTTTTTAAAAAGTGTCTTTCTCAATGAAATGCCAAAAACAAAGAATATAAAAAGAACATACTCAAAATATTTGACAAACAATGCAGCAGTATTATAACTTAAAAATGAGGTGCCAAATAGAAAAAAATACTAGATTCACAAAATAAGAAACACAAGTGAACAATAAAATATTTATTATTCTGATAACATTAATCTAATCACACTTCAGATACACTGATTTGGGGGCTGATATCACTAGGGCATTTTGGAGCACTTATGGGCACCCTTCCCCCATACCCTACTTCTTCCAGGAGGTCTGGCAGCAAAGTACATGCCCCTAAAAGTCATAGTATCAGCAATAGTACTTTGAATTTCTGGACAACTTTGTTCCTAAAGGAACTCCTCAATTTAACAGAATGAACATATTAATAACATAAAATAATAACTGAACCTTTGTCACTGTATTGGTGACTTTATTATAGTTGCAATAATTGTTCCAAATGTGTCTGCTATTGTACTTTTTCTTTTTTCTTTCTTGTTTTCTTCTCTTCCATTTTTCTCATTTTCTTTCAAGAAATTTTTTTTCACTTACCTGAAAACAGACATATTATGATCAACTATGTCAACTATGTGATGCATTATTTAAATATATAAAAATATTTATCCTTGGGGCCCGGGAGATAGCATGGAGGTAAAGCGTTTGCCTTTCATGCAAAAGGTCATCGGTTCCAATCCCGGTGCCCCATATGGTCCCCCGTGCCTGCCAGGAGCAATTTCTGAGCATGGAGCCAGGAGTAACTCTTGAGTACTGTCGGGTGTGACCCAAAAACCAAAAAAAAACAAAAAAACAAAAACATTTATTCTCACTAATAAATGCTTCAAAATAAAACATAAATTAGATGCTGCTTTTAAGTAATAATGATATTTCATATGATAAATGTTATGTGTTATATAAGACAATTAAAATGATATGTAAAATATATTAGCAGACTTCAATAAAATATTTATGCTAGCATAAGATGAGAGATAATTATGGAAAAAGTCTATCTACATGTATATATTAAGATATCTTCTATAATAAGTAATTCTAATTTAAGATCTAAAATCATAAATTGCTGTTACCCATTTGGGTGCACGTAGGTCTTTTAAAATGCTTCAAAATATAATTATTTATAATTTATTTTCACCAATATTTTATTTATATATTTTTAATGTACCTATATCTGGAGTTGCCTAAAATGTCTGTTAAGGGGTTTAATGTAAAATGTTTGAGAAGCATATAAAGTACAGCTTGATCATTATAGTTAAAATATTTAGCATACATATGAAATTCCCTGAGAGTGAGATTAAATCTTGTTTCTTTTGGAGGCCAGACTTGGTGGCTCTCAGGGCTTTGTGCTGATTACTTTGTCAGGTATGACTCCTAGAGATCTTTAGGATCTAAGCCAGGCAAGTCTCTTAAACCTTGTGATAGTGTATCTTAAGTATTCTCTCTATAAAACAGAAATGTCTATCAAGTGATGTGCTAGTGGTATTTAACTAATGATGGTGATCATTTTACAACATGGATGTTTAATGAATCAGTAAGTTGTATAATTTATATACATTATGGGCTCATTATATATCAAGAAAGCTTGAAATAAATAATAAGTAACTTTTAAATTACCTACTCTCTACTATTTATCACTCCCAACTCATCATTGGAATAAATATTTAACCCAATGTTTGGGAGTCAAGTTTTTAATATTTATTTGCATTGATAACAGGTTGAATGAGTAAATGAGTGATTGATTCCCAAAATTCTTTTACGCCTGGCAAAAAGCTTTCACTCACAATCTACCACCTCTTAAATTGCAGATTGAATAAATGAGGGTGATGCTTTATTTTCATCTTACAAAGGAAAATAAGGCCTTATTGTGTGCACAGGAGAGAGGATGGGCAATTCTACAGACAGGCAGGCAGGCAAGCTTCAGCACTCCTACCACTGAGGCAGTGGTGAGTCACTATGAATTATTGTAAAATAATACTAGAAGATTTTATATTTCTAGACTCTTAAAAAAAACCTGAAACCTAATTTAATTTTCTTTATTATAAATGACTTGTGTCAACTTGCTTGCATTTAAGAGTTATAGATTTTCATTTATTCAGGAAAGAAGGTTTTATTTATCTAGGGGTGAACTGGCCTCAAAAAGGAATGTTCCAGAGACTGCCTCCAAACCTCCAGGGAATTAATATTTGATATGAGCTAACATGTTGAAAGCTCATACCAAATTCCATATATTATTTTAATTTATTTAAAAAATATTAATTTGTTTAACTAAATGAGAAAAAGTTTAATGCCTTAGGGGTTAAGACATTCTCTTTCACTCTTCTCTTTCACTCAAGGTAAAGGATCAATAGTACAGTTGGTAAGGCATTTGCCTTGCATATGGCAGACCTCGGTCTAATCCCCAGCATTGAATAGGACCCTGTGCTTGGCCAGGAGGGATCCTTAAGTACAGAGTAGGAGCCAGACCTGAGCATAACTAGATTGGCTTACTCCCCCACTGAAAACTGACTTACACAAAAGATTAATGTTGTCTACTTTCTAGATATAAATACATATATTTATTATATAACACATACTATATATATATTTATAATTTAATACATTGACTCAAGTGCTTCAATTTGTGTTAAGTCACATTAGTATAAACTGGCATCAATGTGTAAAAGGAGAAGAAAAAAATTTTCCAAGATTAGGTAGCTTTTAGCAAGGATGGTGGATTAAAACTCTCATAGCTGATTATAGCTGCCAGTGATTTGCGTCTTTTAACACGTACCAAGCCAACACACTTAAGCCTCATTACCTCAGTCATATTTAATTACATTTTGCAACTTAGTGAAATCTGAAGTTAGACCATGAAGTACAGTCATCAGTTCAAAGTGCTGATGTGTTCTCTGGCAGTGTCAACAGGATAGCCCAGATTCTCAGTGTTCTCTACTGATAGAGGTTATCAGATCAGAGTCAAATTATTATTTGGTCAACCACTAAATGCTTCTTTTTTTAAAAAAATTACTTTATTTAAACACTGTGGCTTACCAGGTTATTCATAATACAGTTGTTCTTTTTTCCACAGTTACGAAGTTGTTTATGTTTAAGTTTGTCATATAGTATACACCACCCTTCACCAGTGCTCATAGCCTGCCACCAATATTCCCAGTTTTGTTCCTACATCCCCTCATTTGCCCTGCCTACCTCTGTGGCAGATAATTTTATTCTCTCTCTTCTTTTTTTCCTTTTAGACAATATGGTTTGTAATCTTGTTGCTGAAAGGGTATCATTATGCATATCACTTTTGTGTTTTTTGGTTTTTGGGTCACACCCGGCAGTGTGCAGGGGTTACTCCTGGCTCTACACTCAGAAATCGCTCCTGGCAGGCTTGGGGGACCATATGGGATGCCAGAATTTGAACCACCAACCTTCTGCATGCAAAGCAAACTCCCTACCTCCATGCTGTCTCTCTGACCCTCTTGCATATCACTTTATTGTCTTTCAATGCCCAGTTCTTGTCCAGTGTGGTTAGTTCCAACTATCATTGTCATAGTGGTCCCTTCTCTGCCCTCACTGCACTACCCCATTATTTGTGGCAAGCATACTACCTGACCCTCATCACTATTGTCTCTCGATATTATTACCATAATCTCTGTTTTATATATTCCACAAGTGGATGTGATCCTTCTATGTTTTTTTTCACCTTTGTGTATATCTTTATTTTATTTTTTTTATTTTTTATGATTTTTTTTGAATTTTATTTAAACAACTTGATTACATACATGATTGTGTTTGGGTTTCAGTCATGTAAAGAACACCACCCATCACCAGTGCAACATTCTCATCACCAATGTCCCAAATCTCCCTCCTCCCCACCCAACCCCGCCTGTGCTCTAGACAGGTTTTCTATTTCCCTCATACATTCTCATTATTAGGATAGTTCAAAATGTAGTTATTTCTCTAACTAAACTCATCCCTATTTGTGTTTATCCCTCTTCCTCTGACTCATTTTGATCAGCATACTATTCTCCATATTATCTACGCTTCTTTATCTATTTATTTTTCAAAATAAATATCTGTATGTATGACATATAGATGCAGCCCATAGATGCTATTTCTGTGGCTTTTGTTACAGTAGCCCAAATCTTTCCCTCTTTGATTTTCAAAATTTAGAAAAGTTTTCCAGAATGTTCTCTACTTACTTGTTACAATTCACAATCATTTTTATTTATTTTTTGCTTTGATTCAAAGGTCATTTCTTTTCAGATAGAATTAGTATATTTTACTTAAAAATTGACAGATATAGTTACTAAGATTAAATACTGCTATAATTTTATTACATCTTTCCCTCTCAGTATACTTGTAGCTTGAATATTAGTAAGGAATGACTATCTATCTTTCATTAAACTCTTGTGTTTTATTGAGAAACTTGGAGTGGGGAGGGTCAGAAAGGGTCAGATTAAGGCATAGCCAGGTTGTTCAAAAGCTAGTCTTGGTGTTTGCTTAGGAGAGACCCTTGGCAATGCTTGGGAACCATATGTGATATTGGGATGTGAGGCTAGTACAATAATTCCTATACCATCTCTTTGGCCCCATTCTATTTGACATAAGAAGTTCTAGATCTTTCTAGTTTTCCTTCATTTAATACATTTTATATGGACCTAAGCCTGGAGGGAAACAATTTATCACTTTATCAATCAGTTTAATGAATACAACTCCATAACATGTTTAATACATATAAAATGTAACTGTGGGGGCCGGGCGGTGGCGCTGAAGGTAAGGTGCCTGCCTTACCACGCTAGCCTTGGACCGACCGCGGTTCGATCCCCCGTGCCCCATATGGTCCCCCAGGCCAGCCAGGGGCGACTTCTGAGTGCATAGCCAGGAGTAACCCCTGAGCGTCACTGGGTGTGGCCCAAAAACCAAAAAAAAAAAATGTAACTGTGGCTATAGATATACACTTCATAATTTCTTTATTTTTCTTTCTTTTCTTTTCTTTTTTTTTTTTTTTTTGAAGGGGTCATACCAGCATTGCTCAGGATTTATTTCCAGCTCTCCTGGTGGAGCTCTGGGGACCGTATAGGATACTGGGATAGAACCTAGATCAGTCATGTGCAAGACAAGTTCCCTATCACTCTAGCCCTTTATTTTATTTTCTTGTTTTGATTTTGCATGAGGCAATTTTATTCTTCACATATGCGAAGTTCATCTGCTGGGAATACTATGGCAACTTATTTTGCCAATAAAATTTCTGTTGCAGCAATATGGTAGAAAGTAAAGCATCTTTTTCTGTAGGCATAGTTTATTATTCTAAAGTTTTCACCTCATTTATTGAATACTCTGCAATCGATATACAAATAAGAAATCCTTTTAAATTCAGTGACAATCTATGATGCTGAGACATGCTTTAACACTGTTTTCATACCACCATTTTCCTTAAGCCCCTATTTGATAGTAGAGGACCGAATTAATAGTGTGGTTATGAAGGCAAGAGAAAATGCAAATATACACTATTAAAATTAGCATTCTTATGATTAATACAGCTCTTATCTTCTTGCTTTCACCTTTTGTTTGTTTGTTTGGTTGGTTCAGATTCAGTTATGCTTGGTGCATAATCCTGGATCTGTCACTAGGGATCACTGCAATAGTCAAGGTGCCAGGAATTAAACTGGGGGCTAATGATAAATAAGTCTGGTGTAAGGCAAGTGCTATTCCATGCTGTCTCTCCAGTCCCCTGCCTTTACAGTTTAAAACTTAAAATTAAAATTCCTAATGATGACATTAAAAAAGAATAAAGATAATTTTCACCAAGAACTTGATTGAGGCATCAGTCTCCAGCATAGAACCTGGTAACTCCTGAACATAAACAAAAAAAGTTGAGTCACTTGGAAAATAGAAATAGATTAAGTACTCCTTAGGTACTTAGATATTAACTTAAAAGTGTGTAAAAGATATTTTGATTAATAGACAAAATGCTAGTAATTGATAAATCAAATACAAGAATAGGCTTATTCAATTGTGCTACCATTACTATTTTAATAGGAGTAAAGCCTTTTTACTTGATAAGGCTTGGTCAAAAGCAAATTTCTGATTTCTATTTAAAGGTTTCCAGAAACCCTCTTTAGAAGTTCATATGCTAGGAGCACTTCACTAGGGAGGGTACTAAGAGCCCTCTCCTTTCCAAAGGAGCATACCAGCACAATCTTTGCAAAGGTACACTCACACATCTTTAAAAAAAAAATAGAACAAATTTCATTGACTTTTATTTTTCTATTTATTTGAGAACCATAATATTCAATGTTAAAAACTAAAAGAGAATTATAGAGATATTAGCGCATCTACTAGCTACCATCTTTGAAAAGCTGCCATTAATATAGAAAAACAAAAAAAATTAATACAAATTGACAATAAATACATAACTATTTTATTTCTTCTAGAATAACCTATTCTTTCAGCACTCCCTCATCCTTGATTACATTTTCTTCTATAGTATAAAATTTTTGGAAGCTGTGAAGATACCTGTCTAAAACCACCAAAACCAAAACCAAAATCAAAATTGGGTCAGGGTTTTTAATGTTCAGATTCCTATTCTCTGGATTTCCCACTAGAAAAGCATTCTAATTTGAAGTGAGATTTAGAAACTTGAATTTGAATACAAAAGTATTCATTTTTGTCAGTGTTCTCTTGCAGTTGTATATTCTTGTAACATTTTCAGTCTCCCCTCATTTCTGACCCACAGGGTAAGCCTCTGAGGGATCAAACCCAGCATCTACTACCTGCTACGCATTTGTTTTACCACTTCAGCCATTTCACTATCCCCAGTGCCTGTACTGCTATTACTTTTTCTCTGAAGCACAATTATTTCATCAACTAAAGCCAAGTGGCATCAACATCAGTGTCCTTAGAACAATGTATACTCTAATAATGAAGGCTGAAGAATACAAAATGTATTTCACTGTAATTTTTAGTGTTTTTTTTTAAGTATTGTGGGTTCACTTACAGGAAGGATGATTGACTTTAGAAATTATGTTGTTTAAATTACACAACTATCCTAATGTCTCAGAGAGGAACATTTGGATGATCTCAATGGTACACTAGTCAGGGCTGCAAATTTCACCCCACATATAAAACAACAGAAATATCCATCTGCCCAGCTTTTTAGGGTCTCTTTGTGTTCTCTGAGAAGCAGCAAGGCAATGTGTTCTTATTTAGAAGAACCATGTGCTGATATTTATTCACAGACAGCCCACAGGTGATTTTCCCTTGAGAAAAAACAAATCTGTCAGTGAGAGAGTTAAAGGGCTAAGAGCAGGGTGGGTGGATACTGTACTAATAGATCAGAATGAAAGTGTTCACAGCATGGACAGTGTCCACTCCGGGAGCCTTGGAAGGCTCCAGTCAGAGTCTCTTTTTCCTTTTGCTAAAAACCGCGTTGAGAAGGATGAGAGGACAATCTGGGCAATGTTTCCATGAAAGCACAGGAAACCCCGAAAGACCAAACCCAAAGAGGAGAACTGCCAAACATTGGAGAAAAAGCCACAACCATGGGAACTCCTAAAGCTTTCATCAGGGACTACAACTGAAACATTCTTAAATCCATCAATTGGTTACAAGAACAATTTATTTTATGGTAGTGATTTCCAGAATGGTTATGCCCCTTAAATTGGGTTTGAGAATTGGAGGTATGTAGGATGTTGATTAAAACAGAAAAGGAGCACAAAATTGTTGCCTCTGGCTTATCTTTGTTGAGCAAGTAATGAAACAACTGCTAGGCCTATACTGCATACTTCATGTCTTGGATCAACAAGGGAGCCAAGCCAAATGTCAGATTAAATATTCCACAGCTGAAGTGTTTGCATAACTTTTTGGTGGCTACCATTTAAAGAAAGAAAAACAGTGATGGGCTTAAAAAAATATTCCCTTAACTTGACATGCTCACAGTGTACTGCCAGCGATTGCTCTCAGCTTGGAAGGCGAGGCCATGCATATCTTGTCCCAGAGTGTGGTGCCAGCTGGCAAGCATAGTATTGGGTTTCTGTTCCCTCCTGGAGCGTGAAGCCCCACTGTGCGCGCACAGGCCACAGCTGCACTGCTGTATTGTTTCTCTATGACTTCTTTGGCTATGAAACAAGTCATTTGAAGAAGAAATTTCCTGGTTCTTGTGTCGGTTGGTTTTCAACAATGAGCTTGCAATCACTGGGAGTGTTTTCAGTTTAGGTTGGCTCTGTAGGTCTGCTGAGGAAACTAGAGACAGGCCTTTAACTAAAGCAAAATAATAAGTCTGAACAAATCAATTTTATTGTCATTGGCATTGGCATGGTTTGGATTGATTTAGCTTTATATTTCTAAAGAATTGCTCAAGAGGTGACGCCGCCCTGTAGCGGGAGAGAGGGATATATTTCCAGTGCCTCCTAAGTGTAAGGAATATTCATTCATTTCTTCAGTGAATTTTCCTAGCCAATCTAACAAGGTTATTCTTCTTTCTTTTTTTAAATATATTTTTTAATTTATTTAAACGTCTTGATTACAGATATGGTTGTGCTTAGGTTCCAGTCATGTAAAGAACGCCCCCCTTCACCAGTGCAACATTCCCACCACCATTGTACTCTTTCATTTATTTCATTGACAAAGAAATGGAAATATTATGAGGATCATTTGTTTGCTCAAGGTCAGATAGTTTAGTTCAAAGCACAGTGAAGTCTAACTGCTTTGTTGCATCTAAGATCTGCTATTTACTCCCTATCATATCACCTCTGTGCTCCAACACCCTCTTCTGCAAAATGGGAAAAAGAAGCATATATCAATTTGAAGACTAAATAGAGCAATTCATATAATGGGACCAGTATGGCAAATGGTCAAAGAGTCCACTCACTGTTGAGTGTTGAGAATAGATTTTTAACATAGAGCTTGTCCTTTACTAACAGGTCCTTGATGCCATCTCAGTGCTTTGGAGTTAATGAACTCTTTTCCATGGAGAAGGTTTAAGTCAACACTGATAATCAAGGGATTCAAAGTAGAATGTGAATTAACATCCCCAGTTTATGTGGAATTCCCTTCTTTTACATTTATTTTTGCTTTGTTTGTTTTTTGTGGTTATTGTTGTTTTGCCATATCCAATGGTACTTGAAGCTTACTCCTAAAGCTGCACTCAGGAATCACTTTTGGTGGTTTTTGGTGGGTCTTGAAGGACTGTATCTGATGCTGGGGAACAAGCCCAGGTTGGAAGTGTTCAAGTACCAGCTGTACTATCTCTGAATTCGTCTTGAGGCGGTCAAGGTCTGCAGCTCTGGCTCAGGCTTGGGTTTATGTAAAGAAAACTTTTTCTGAAAAGGAACCAGAAAGAAAGGGCTGATGAGTGATGCAGAATCTAGAGGACTCAATTGTCTCACTGTCCAGGTCAATGGCCTGTATTCAAAATTACAAAATGAAAGTCCTATGTGATATGTTTTCTCATGAACGTTGGTATCTAATTTATTGCCTACAGCAAAAGTGACGCTCAATGGGATGTTAACTCACATCAGTCATCACAGAGCCTTCATCTGTGCCAGAATCGGGTGTGTAAAACCTGCCTGGCACTTATTGTGAGCTGGGCTCTGTGCTGAGTGTTGCAATGCAAAGCTGGCTAAGACATGATCCTTGTCTTTGAAGAGCTCAGGATTAGTGATATACAACATAGGAACATTGCTTTCCATTGAGACTTTAAATAGCATACCTCTGGAATCTATCAAAGTGAAGCTTTGTATACTTCCTTAGCTGTAACATCACCAGAAATTTTTGAAGTTTTGTGTAGTGGCTTAAGCAACTTTATTTAAACATCTTAAGTAAGGAATAAAATTACACCAATAACAGAAAAGTTCATAATGGAATCAACTATGTTAATCATTTGGAAATTTTTCAATACTTACAAGAATTCCTTGGGCATTGGATGCATCAAGAACTACCCCCAGGGTCTTGGAATCAGAAGACCTTGCCACTCAAGAGCTCTGTGATCTTGGCCAGAATCACTCAACCTGCCTGAATCATATTTTATCTATGGCTTAGGGAAGATGAATAATGTTCAGGAGACAAGTTTATTATCAAAGAATGAATAGATTATTGTTTTTAAAAATCCTTTTAATATAGAACAGACCTGTATATGCTTACTTTTGTTACTCATTAGTACTTCCACTTCATTTTGAATAAATTTGGCGTGGTTCAGGATTTAGACGATTAGTTTCCTGTTTTATTGTTGATACTTGTGAATACTTTAAAAAAGATATGGTAGAAAAGAACAGCATCAGTAAGCAATTTTTTTATTATTATTTTGGTTTTGGGGCCACACCTAACAGTGCTCATAGGTTATGCTCATAGGTTACTCCCGGCTCTGCACTCAGAAATCACCCCTGGCAGGCTTGGGGGACCATATAGGATTCCGGGAATTGAAACCAGGTCTGTCCTGAATCAGCTGCATGCAAGGCAAATGCCCTACCGCTGTGCTATCTCTCCGGCCCCAGTAAGCAAATTTTAAACACCACATTCATGAGAGGTAAGAATAAAACAACACCTTCTACTGTCTTTGGTTTTCACGGATGCTTCTGAGTTACTTCATGACGGGTATTATGCTGAATGCTGCATGAATATTTGTGTTAAAGACACTATGATTTTGAAAGCCTATGCAGTAATCTTAAGGGCAGAAGCCTAGTAACAGTTAAATTTATGCATGAACTTCTGCCTACTTGCTCCTACAATATAAAGATTTGGACAGATGTAATAATGTACAAATTAAATTTAAACTGCCTCCTATTCCTGTGTCTAAAATAACAATAATCTCAGATGGGGACAAAACATTTATTTTGTTTATTTTATATATAGGAAACTGAAATATGACAATACTTACTATGTGGATTAGAAAAAAATTAAATATATGTACCTATAGACAGGAATTTTTACTTGTGATCATTGGAAAAGGCAAATAAAAAGTATGAAATGCATAAAGGATCCTTCTTTAGTTTGACCTTTTTTTTTCTATACTAACTACAGGGTCTGATATCACTATCACCACCTAACTAAAAACATAATCTCATATTTTGAAAGCCTCTTAAAAGAATCTTTTGGTTTGTTTGTGTTAATGATTAATTGTTGTGCCTTAGGGCCTTTGTATTTTGTTTTCTTCTTCCTAGACCATCATCAGAAACACCTCCTTTGTTTTTCCTTTGTTATTTTATAGAAGTATCTATTTGAAAGCCCTGGTTCAGACAGCTCTTCATCTTTCCTCATTACATGGTAGAAAGTAACCTTGCCCTTTCATCACTCTTTATCCTTTGCCTTGCATTGTTTCACTTCAAAGCATATGCATCCACTAGACATCCTAGTTTTTGCTTTCTGACTCTATCTACTTTTTAAACAGAGGCTCTATAATAATAACAACAAATTTCTTATTTGTTATTTGTCTATCTAAATCAAGCATAATTTAGATGCTCAGTATATATTGTTATGAAAGAAATAATGAAGAATCGAGGAATATGACCTTTCACTTTTAATAAAAGTTAGGTATATGTTTTGAGAAACTATGAATTTTTAGGACAATGTCCATGTCTGGCTCATGTATACATCTCTCTAGGTCCTAATATAGTACTTGCAATTTGGCAAGTGATTAAATAAAGATTGCATATAGAATGTCTTACCTGTGACCTAAAATCTGTTTCTATAACATAGGTTGGTATTTAAAATTTGCATCTGTTTTAGCTTGGGCTACATATCACAGACTGGATTGCATAAACAATGACATTTACTCCGCATTTATGGAAGGTGAGAAGATATAAGGCCAAGATACTGGCTGATTCACTTCCAAGGAGGGCTCTTTTGGGCCTTGTAGACAGCAAACTTCTCACTATTTTCTGACTCAGTAGAGAGACCAATAGTGCTGATCTCTTTCTTTTCATATATAGACACTAATCCCATCCATGAGTGTTCCCCTCTATGTTACCTAAATTTAAACAGCTCCAAAGTCACCTTTTCCAAATACTGCCCATATTGTGAGATGAGATTTCACATATGAATTGGTGCCTGGAGATTGGGGTAACAATTCTGTCTAAGCATTACCTATGGATATGACACTTTTTTCAGGGAGATTTCATATTACTAGGGTGATATCTAATTTAAAAAGTCAAATTCAAGTTGTTATTTTTTTCTTGTAAATCTTACTCTTGGAAGAACCACTGTCTCTCTTTGTATTAAAATGCATAAATATACATTGTACAAGAAATGAATAAAATTCAATGATCAAGGTTCTCCTGGATATTCTGAAGAGCAGAAAAAACTTTTCATATAATTAAATAATTAACATGATAATTTCTATTTGGGAATCAAAAATTTTATGCGTGGTGTTTAAAATTTATTTTGTATTAGGAAATCTATCTGAATATATTGTTATCCTTCTTTCCATTGAAGTTGAAGTATCAGAGATTCTAGAATTACTTGAATAGACCACAGAACAACCAAGATGAGAGAAACAGAATTGAACCCAGTTCACAATGTCACTTTTATTTCACTTGCAGGGAAGCCTAATTCTTAATTTGGCCATTAAGAAAGCAGTGTGAGCCATCTGTCTGTTCTGCTTGCTTCAGTGGGCAAGGGTCAAAATAGTATTCTTTTCTAATACAGAACTGAAAAGAAAGGGCTCAACTTTTCCAGCTGTGATAGTTCTGTCTTCTCTCTTTAGTAGATTTGTTAAGATTTGTTAATCTCTCCTAGGTATATTTTTATGTATTTTCTCAAGTGTATAATATACATGTAAGACTGGTCAATAGACAGGAAATTTTTTGTTTTAGGAAAAAACCCTTAAAGGTCATTCTTTTTTTTTTTCCTTCTGGGTTTGATGAGTTCTTTAATCCCCAAATATTTTTGTAATCTGTCATTAAGCCTCAGAAATCTTGGAACCCTCAAATGAAGTCAACCCAGATTCCAAACTTAATGAGATTTATCCACCACTAATCTCTGTTTCTATTTTTAACAGAAATGTCTTATTTATTTTCAAGACAGAACATGTCACCATAACATGCCACTGTAACAAATTATGCATCCTTGTAAATCAGAGTGGAAGATAGAGAAGAGACATCTAATATTTAATTTTTCCAATTGATCTTAGTAGATAGAAGAACTCTTAAGTTACATGTTATACAAAATACTTTCAATTCAAAGCTACTTTTAAACATATATATCTATCTATCAGTGAAGGTTTATGCTTCAGAATTTGTAATTCCACTCTTGGTTCCAGTCCACAATATGCCCAAATCTATACAAATCAAAACAAACAGATAAAAATGCAAACCTGTTTTATTTGATGGTTAAGGGATGTAGAATAAATATAAAGGTAATAAAATTCATTCAATGACAAGCTTTTTCCTAGTGTCCACTATACATAAAGAAATTTGCATGAACCAAGGTTGACCTTTGTGAGTACATAAGGAAACTTTAGAGGAGTTCCCAGGAAAAGCATACTGCTGCAGATGTCCCTTTGGGAACTCTTTATTATAAACAGACCCGTATATATTAAGGTTGATTTGAAAAAATGTGCTAAGCAAACAAAATTTTGATAACCCTCAAACATTCTAAATTTGGAGTGATTAAAATAATTTGAGGACCATAAAATGTCAAATATCTTCCGACAATATAATTTTCCCCCAGAGATGTTGTTTTTTCAAGTTCAATCAAATTTCTCTTTTTCATAGAAACCCAAACTACATGCAGAAGACTAAATATTATTTCCCTGTGAACAAAATAAAGTGGCTCTTTTATGGTCAAAACTGATTATGACCTATTTGTGCTTGAGTGGTTATTTTCTTCTTTGTTTCTAATTCTGGGCACACAGACAACATAGACCACTGGCTGTTTATTCTCCTTTCAATAGTGTTAAGGGCTGTGCTAAGACAAGAAGTAAAGCAAAGGTGTATTTATTTCCAGAATTATGAGAAATAGAAGTTTTCCAACTTTAAAATGCACTAAAACCTTCTACTATAAGGTACAGTTAGGGTAAAGTCTCCTTTTCTTGGGCAGATAATCATTCTGACAGTTTTTCTGCTTAACAAATCTACATTTTTGAAAGGTAGTCTTATTAAAGTTAGGGACACTTTGGGTGAATAGAGACTCAAATCCATGAAATGTGATAAAATTTATAATGATATGAAAGTGGCTTGCATTTGGTGACACAAAGAGTCATATGTGTGTCTCATTATCATTAATTTAGGAGCTAAGAATTTCTAGAAATGTCATTTTTAAAAGCACATATTTATTGCATCCATTTATCTCTGACTCTTTCCAGGGTACTTTCATCTTGATATGAAGTGAGTTTAATAGAAAACATTTTTCAAATGAAGTTTTGAAATGTATTCATTCATAGCTGCAATACATATAGGCTCCAACTGAGAAAGAGGCAATGAACCTTTAAAGAATTTTGGCATTAGGAGGGTAAGAACAGGGCTTGAGATTGTGATTCTTTTATGGTATCTGACCATAGATATATCATTGCATACATTAAAGCATTTTAAAAAGAAAACAGTAATAGCCCCAACAAAAAGTTGGTGTCAAAAGTTGAGGAGATAAATTCAGAACTTTTTGAAAAATAGACAGACAGAGAGATCTTTCTCTCTTCACACACACTCTATTTTTTAAATAATTTTTATTGTGACTAACATGAATCACAAATCTTTCACAGTACATGCACTGTATTTAGAAACTTCAGTTCCACAAAACAGGGACTAGCAGCAATAAGATGCTTTGATAAAGGAAACTAATTTGGGGATGAACACTTACACAAAAATATTTTATAATGGCAAACAAACAAACAAACAAACAAACAAAAAAGATAACATTGCTTTCAAGGGTGCATAATCCTTCAACCTGGGCCATCTGCTAAAGGGGAAAGGCTCTTGTATTGTTTCCCAAGGTTGAAGTCAATAAATGCCAATAACTGGGAGGAAGCTTTATCATATCACAACCTGTTCCTGATTCATTTTGGCTCAAGCTCTGGAGTCATGAACTGGGTGACTGGATACTATGGGCACAAACTGGGGCTTATAGGGTAGATAGAATAATGTCTTGTTGAAAAAAGATCATGTTCTAGATGCTAGAAAGACAAGAAAATCTGCACATTATATCTAGAGCATAAGTCTTTTACTTAGCCACAAAACTGAACTATCAGCTCCTGGTTTTTTCAGAGGTCCACCGAGTACCCCAGTCTACCTAATGTCACTGTGTTTTTCTGAATATTTCCTTATCCAGTGAAAACATCTGGTAGAGAGGGCTAAATTTGCAAGGTTATTATTGTTCACGATATATCCAAGTTTTTCTTGGGAGGTGGGATCATATCTGGTGAGAAAATACTGGAGTGTGGTAAAGAAATACTGTTCCTATAGTAGACAGATAACTGGTTGTTTCAATGGCAGTAAGTTTGGAATGGTGGGGTAGAGTGAGAAGAAATGCCTATAGAACCCGTTGGTGTTACATATCAGGCCTATCCCAGGTCAGGAGTCACACTGCTGGTACAGTACATGTAAGTGAGCATTCTGGAAAGGATTTTGGATCTGACTGTCAGGAATTGAAAGCTTTTGATGTAAAGATTGTAGAGGTTATGGATCATAACCATTTTCTGTGCTCCTATCCAGGGCAAGGATTGTGTGAGCAGTTGGCTCCAACTCTCAGAGTTACAGGATGAGTGCCTGGAGTTAGTAGCTATCTTCCGAGTGGACTATTCCTGGAGAATGTAAAGATCTTCCAGGTGGAGATTTCCTGCTGGGAACATCAGGGTAGAGAGTTGTCCCATCATGGCTTGCTTTGATTTGGTCTTCTACTCTTTCATGATGGCGTATTCTTCATATGAGTATTGCTGAAAGGTTTGAGCTGAACTCCTGATTTTGAGCCCACATAATTATGATGGACTGTGACTTCTTCCAACTACAACAGAAATAGCTATTGTGGTATTGACTGTGCCTCTCTTTCTTAGGTGCATGCCTCCAAGGCTGGCTGCCATGGGACTGACTTCTCTTTGTTTTTCTCTGGATTAGAAAAAGTCTTATATTTAGCATTCTCTGGTGTTCTTCCTGATGCCAGACAACATAGTGTCCCAGGCATGGAGTCTTTTAAATGTCACCAAATGCTCACCTTTTTGAAAATCCAATTGTGATGCCTTTTTCTGTGATGCTTTGATCTATACTGGAATAGAGAAGAACTTTCCAGAAATGATTTTTGCCTCCTAAGTGGAAATGACTTTCTAGGCTGAAATCTAGCTGACATAGCTATTTCCACATTTGGACCATGGAGGAAGGGTGGGGAATAGGCTTTGGTCCAGCAGCAAACCAGCTGCTTGGTTAAACAGTGCCCATTCCCTCTCTCCTAAAAGAGTTTTAACCAGTGTAAAGAACTTCATAGTTGAAGTCTATAATAAATAAGAACATGAAGTTAAGTTGGCACAAAATTTAGGAGCATTGAGGATAACATATATAAGTGTGGGTTGTTTTGTTTTCTCTGATGGGTGTGCAGAGAATTGAGTAAGTAAGGAACTACTCAGAACTTCAGAGTATTGGAATAAATATTCAAAACTTGGCTTTAGAAGGAGTCCCTCTCCCATTATTATTGTTTAGAGGGAAAAGTGTCAAGAGATCCCAGATGTAGGCAAACCAAAACACCAAATCAAGAGTTTCAATGAGAGACATTAATTTTCTTTCTTCTTTTCTTTTTTTGGAGGGGATTTTTGTGCCACACTTGGTGACACTCAGGGGCTACTTCTGGCTATGCACTCAAAAATCGTTCCTGGTTTGAGGGACCATGTGGGATGCCAGAGGATCAAACCATGGTCCAGCCGTCCTGGGTCAGCTGCGAGCAAGGTAAATGCCCTATCACTGTGCCATTACTCCAGTCCTGAGAGACATTAGTTTTCTTGTATAATTGTTACTGTAACTATAGAGAGCATTCCTTTTTTTTCCACAGAGCAATGATGATATTTACATTTTGAGAACTTCTCAGAGCCTACTACTGGCTCTGTGCTCAGGGATCAGTCTTTGAGTAACTAAGGGGAGTACAGGGGTGCCAGGGATTGAGCCTGGCTGGGTTAAACATATTAAATTCAAGGGCCTTTTCTGCTTACTCTTCCTCCAGCTTATACTGGAGGTATTCAAAATCAAACGATTAGAGGAGAGTATCAAATGAGAACACATAAATTTAAAAAAAAGAGAGAAATGTAAAAATTAAAATGCTCAGGAATAGAAAGTTAGAGGCTGTTGAAGAGTAAAATTAGGAAACAGGGAAACAAAAAGTTAAGTCCTTATCATCTAAATTTTGCCATATCAAATTTAGTACAAGAGCTTATCTTTACCCTTTTAATGATTACTTTTTCAATAAAAATAGCTCAATGAGAACACTTGGTCTCTGAGGAATATTACATTTTCATTTCAGAAAACCAATTTGGTCAAGCAAAAGGATAATGAAAAGAGTCTTTTCTCTGGAGACAGGACCTCTGACCCATTTCAAAATACTTCTATTTACTGTCACCAAAAGTAATTAGAGCATTTGTCCCTAGTGGATACTTGTCATCTTAGAAGATATGCTCATATTCACATAGTGAATTCCCAGTAAAATTAGCAAAGAAACCTTCAAATCAGCCTCCTTATGAAGAAAGACCAGTAGTTGCTCTGCAAACTTGCTCCAGAGGTCTGCAAACAGTGGGTTCTCTAGTTACAAATAAGAACACAAAATCAAGGCATCTCTTTCCAACTCTTAGTAGAAGCATTTACTATGCCCTCCTCACAATAGATCAGATATTTCACTTTGCACAGAGCATAAAATGATTTGGAATTTAAAGATGAAAATATGTATTTGCTATCATTCACTTTGAAACACTTAGTTAACACAGCTTAATTAGGGCTATTTTTGATGTAGTTTTTCAGAACACTCCAGTCACCAATGGAAGGACCAGCCCAGGTCGGAGTCCCTCACTCCCTAGACTTTATATAACTATTCCTCTCACCTAAAATCTTATATAGACCAGCCTGAGGAAATATGCAGGATAATTCTGTGGGGAAACCTTGAGAAATGATAAACTTTCCCTAAAGGGTAGGTAAATGTGAAGCAACCTGCCCAAAGATTGATGTTGCCATAACTTCTCAGGACACAGCTCCATTCTCTGGTGGGAGACATGCATATATTTTCAAAAACAGCACATGTGCCTAACTTGAATTGAACAGTGCTATATTTTAAAAAAATAATTGTAGAGTTTTCATTTTAAAGTCCTCTTGCATAGTTTATTTTGGAGGGTGTTGAGTTTTGGGGCTACATCTGGCAGCGCTCAGGGGTTATTCTGAGCTCAGAAATTGATCCTGGTAGGCTCAATGAACCATATAGAATACTGGGGATCAAGCGCAGGACTGTACCAGATTGGCCACATGCAAGACAAAAGCCCTACTGCTGTGCTATCACTCCACCCCATGCAAAGTTTTTTAATTGATTCCCCACACTACACATTTCTTGAATGGATGAGATGATGAGGCAAAATGAAAGACTAACAGGTGGAGTCTCTCACTCCTCCTGGGGAGATAGTATAATGTGTAAATCACTTGCTTTCCCACATGACAAACCCAGGTTATATTCCCCTACATCCCATATGGTCCTCCAAGCTCAGTTCACCAGAAATAATCCTTAAGAGAGAGACAGTAATTCCTGAATACTGCTGGATATGGCCTGTACCCCTTTACTCCTAACCTCCTCCCAAAAATGAAAGAATAAGAGTAAAATAGTCAAAGGAAGAGGGACAGACACAGAACTATCTCGCTTGCTGGCAGAATATAAAGAATATAGTAGGGGGATATTTAATGTCCAAAGATAATCGAAACAAAGGGCAGAAGAACCGATCCTTTTAAAAAAGTGCACCACTGTAGGGAAAGGGAGGATAGGTCATGGAAGAAGCCACTAAGACAATGATAGAGGGAAGAGGTCAGTCTGGAAGAGGACTGGGAATTGGAAGGAATTAAAATGATATGCATGATACTCTATGAGTAACAATATTGTAAACCACAGTTTCTGAAGGGGAGAAGGCTGTCTGTCAAAGAGGTAGTCTGATGAGGAAAAGGGAAACTGGTACATTGTTGGAGGGAAGTGGACACTGGTGAAGGCATAAGTACTCAAACATTATACCTCTGTACTTAATCATGAATAATTTTATAACTTTGTAATGCATGGTGATTCAATTATTATAAAATAATAATATAAATAGTATTGGGTACTGCATCTTGTCTTACATGCAGCTGACACAGGTTTGATTGTCAGCAAAGCCCATGATTCCTTAAGTATTCTCAGGCATGATTCCTAAGCACAGTTATAGAGCTAGTAGAAGTAAGCCTGACTACCACTGAATGCGAT
>PVKC010016749.1:0-20553 GCA_004027635.1 Crocidura indochinensis
GGATTCAAACTGATGACCATTTGCATGAAAGGCAAACACCTTACCTCCATGCTATCTCCCGGGCCCCAGAGTCTGGCTATTGTAAATAGTGCTGCAATGAATATAGGTGTGAGGAAGGTATTTTTGTATTGTATTTTTGTGTTCCTCGGGTATATCCCTAGGAGTGGTATAGCTGGATCGTATGGGAGCTCAGTTTTCAGGTTTGGGAGGAATCTCCATATTGCTTTCCATAAAGGTTGAATTAGATGGCATTCCTACCAGCAGTGAATAAGGGTTCTTTCTTGCCACATTCCTGCCAGCACTGCTTGTTCTCATTTTTTGTGATGTGCGCCAATCTCTCTGGCATGAGATGGTACCTCATAGTTGTTTTGATTTGCATCTCCCTGATGATTGGTGATGTGGAGCATTTTGTCATGTGCCTTTTGGTCATTTGTATTTCTTCTTTGGCAAAATGTCTGTTCATTTCTTCTCCATATTTGATGGGATTAGACGTTTTTTTTCTTTTCTTGCAAAGTTCTATCAGTGTCTTGTATATTTTGGATATTAGCTCCTTATCTGATGAGTATTGGGTGAATAGTTTCTTCTATTCAGTGGGTGGCTCTTGTATCCTGTATTGTATCCTTGTTTTACTTTGAGGTGTAGAAGCTTCTCAGCTTAATATATTCTCATCTGTTTATCTCTGCATTCACTTGTTTGAAGAGTGCTGTTTCCTCCTTAAAGATGTCTTTAGTCTCAATGTCATGGAGTGTTTTACCTACGTGTTGTTCTATATACCTTATGGTTTCAGGTATGATATCAAGGTCTTTAATCCATTTGAATTTTACCTTTGTAGATGGTGTTAGTCTTTGACAGTCTTTATGCTCAGAGATGGACATGCCTATGAGGGAACATTCCTGAATTTGCACAGCATCTTTGTAAGAATCCTCTCTGCACACTTACAGCTATAACCTATGTGCTACCAACACAAACACTCTGATTTCTTTCATGCTTTTGGTCTTTAGTGGAGGAAATGTGGCTCTCCCCAAAAGTGCTCAGAGGGGGGCCCAGGAAATAGCATGGAGGTAAGGCGTTTGCCTTTCATGCAAAAAGTCATCAGTTCGAATCCCGGTGCCCCATATGGTCCCCCGTGCCTGCCAGGAGCAATTTCTGAGCATGGAGCCAGGAGTAACCCCTGAGCACTGCCGGGTGTGACCCAAAAACCAAAAAAAAAAAAAGTGCTCAGAGGGGCTCAGGGACAAGTTGGGAAATAATGGACCAACCAGGTAGGGCATTGGACCTCAAGAAATGGTGTCCAGGTCCTGTTATGCCAAAGGCCTTCCAGTGTTCAGGGCATGAGGACATGTGGTACCAGAGATTCAATCTGGGTTGGATCAAACCCAGATTAACACCTATATGATCTCCTCTCTTTTTTTTTTTTATAACCATTTATGGAGGAGTGTTTGGGGGAGGGAGGACCACACTCAGTGATGCTCAGGAGTTACCTTCGTAGATGCATTTAGGTATCACTCCTGGTGGGTCTCAGGGGATCATGGGATGCCAAGATTGAATATGGATCTGCCACATGCAAGGCAAATACTCCACTAGCTGTACTATCACTTCAGCTCATGGCTCCCAATTTCTTAGAACACTTAAACAAAAGTTCAGAGAGAATAGGGAAGGTTTTGTTGGAGTTAACCTGATTCCCAGAGACATATCCTTATCCCAGTTTCATCCCCAGCTCTGTTTTCCCATCGCCAAAGAATCACTCACCCGTACAGGTCATACTTCTCCATTAAGGCAAAATAAGGGTCAACGCTACTTTGAAAGTCATCAATGTTCCTCGTAAAATTGGCTATTATATCCTGAATAGGCAGATCTTTAGTTATGCTTTCAAGTTGAGAACCAGTGGAATTCAGTCTTTTTTTGATATCTGAAAGCAAAAATACCTCAGTTATATTGTTCCAAACTCGGATAAGAAACCCAAAACCTGGTGTGAGAAAAATGCAGAAAAACTTGGCCCATCTTGCTTTCACTTGGGTGCTGCACATGTCTATAATAAAGAAAAGCTTCTACTACAAGCACAAATGGAGCCCAGGTCAGTGAAAAAGAGACTATTTCAGAAAGCATCAAGCTACGAGTGCTGACATGCATGATTCAGTGCTGATATCAAGCCAGAGTTTTCTTCTTTTCACATTTAAAGGAATGGGTTCAGTGATGAAAAGTCACATTGTGCTTCTGTAGGGCAGACATTTTTCTTAAGTGTTATGTTTTTATTAAAAATGTTGAATTCAAAAAAATTAAAATGCTGAATTTTTTGAGGGGTGGAGTAATAGTACAGTAGGTATGTTTTGTACATCGTTGACCTGGGTTTGATTCTTGGCATCTCATATGGTCCCCGAGTCCACCAGGAGTAATTCCTTAGCACAGAGCCAGGAACAACCCCTGAGTACTGCTGGATGTCATCTTAAAATTAAAAAAATAATAATAATAAAGCTGAATTTCTATGTGTCATTTATTCCACTGGGAAAGAGATTGGTGGGTTGGAGATTGTCCCAACAGTAACAGGTTGAGTGGTACCTAACTGGCATTGGGTCCTGGGATGCTGAAGACCCAGTTTTGCTAGGGAAAAAGGGGCCATGCCTGGTGGTGTTTGGGGGACAGATGTGTGATATTGGGCACTGAACTTGGGCCTGGCACACGGCAGGCAAACATCTTGCCTCTGGGGCCTGAGAAGGGATTCTCAGTTCTTGTTTTGCTCCATGCAAATGAGCAATGCTGAGGGTCAAGGAGATAAGTGCTCACCGGAATATCTTTGCTGCAGAAAGCAGCAGAAGTGGCATAGAATTGGGTTTTATCTAACTCTTGAGTAATATTGGGGGAAAAATAAATGAATAACATAGGAGTTCCCTCATTTAAGGAATAACATCAGGAACACAGTAGTCTTCCATTGAAGAGTCAGAATACATGAACTTAAGAACCATTTCTGGTCAAGTCTTATTTGAATAATATACACTGAGGCTTAAACTATGCCTCTGTCTTGTATGAGTATACACACACACACACACACACACACACACACACACACACACACACACCCCAAACCAACAATTTCCCAGTAGTCCAAGAGCTGATATGAACATTCACCCCAGTCCTTTAGGGAAGAGAGATCAGCTTCAGCTTTTTGGAAAATGATACCATGAAGTACCCTGGGATAAGTCACCACACTCAATTGTTGGCTATTGTTGGCTTTATCAGAGATGGCTCTTGACATGGACCCTTAGAAATTTTCCCCCGGCACTCATGCCCTGTACCTGAAAAGGGGCACATGTGTCTATAGCAGCAGAAACAAGATGAGCTGCCCCAAATAAGAGTGTGTGTGTGTGTGTGTGTGTGTGTGTGATAGATGGTCTCAGAATCCAAAACTTTATCACATGGAGGGCTAGATGATGGGACCTTCTTCTAAGGGCCTGTTTGCCCAAATCTGAAGGCTAGAGGCATCAAGCCCATCATTCCACAATAGCCTGGAGCCCAACAGCCATGGGTGCTGAGGCCCCAGAATTCTTAACAACCCTGTAGTTCTAAGACATGCGCTCTGGGGATGAGTTCCCTAGATTTTTAAACTGGCACTTCCCACTGTCTTGCTTCTAACTTAGACCCCTGGTTCTGCCTGTGCCCCCCTCCAAGGAACCTTATATGATTTCCTCTCCTGGGGTCCTCAAGTCACATTGCTGCATGTCCCCAGAGTATGATGACCAGCTAAGTGAACAACCAGCTGAAAGTTGGGCTGGCCTCATGTCTGATTCATTCCCACCCACAGGCCCAGCAGTGCCATGGCGCACTGAGGACATGTGTCTGAGTGGTGGAGGGGTAGGCACAACTAAAGGCTGTAAACAAGAAAGCAATGATTTTGTGTCATTATTTTGTGGGGGGGATACACCCCATAGTGAGGGGTTATTTCTGGCGGTGCTTGAGGACCACGTGGTATGCTGGGGATTGAATCTGGTCGGCCGCATGCAAGGCAAATACTCCAACCACCATGCTATCATTGCTCCAACCCATCTCCTGGGGTTTTTGACTTTTCTGCAAAGATGTGAAATGAGTGGTGGGTAATCAGGCTGAGTGAACAGCTTGTGCCTAGATAGACCTGGGAAAACTCTGGCTTGTGTTTAGGCAATAACTCGAGGTGAGGTAGGGATAGAGATGGAGTGTGGGGAGTGGGAAAAGAGGCAAGACTGGCTCATGCAGAATGTACAGCTCCTTTGGCTAGACTTACAGTGGAGAACTGCATGGGTTGGCAGAAAGAGGTCCAGGAGGAGGGAACAGAGACAGGAACAGATTAGTCAGCGGTGGACAGCATAGCTGTTCCATGCTAGCACCAGGAAGGAAGGAGCTGGTCTTTCATGTTAAACCATAGGAACACGCAGAACATCTAAGACACATATAGCAGGATAGAATACTGCCCTCCTACCTTTTGAAACCCAGAGCTTATTAATGGGCTAAAAGAACCCCAGTAGGAAAACAAAAATCAAATAACTCTAACATACAGTTTTAAAATTTCTTGACCAGTGGGTGAAAGAGAAACACTGAGAAAATAACTTTCTTGTTTTCTTTGGGGATCATATCCTGTGACACTCTGGGGTTACTCCTGACTTTATATCACTCCTGGAAAGACTCAGTGGACCATATAGAATGTTAGGGATGGAATCTGGGTCAGTCTTGTTTAAGGTAAGCATTCTCCCTGCTGTCCTCTCCTGCCCACCCAGAAGAGCTCGCTTTTTTTAAAAGAAATCAAAACATAGGAGAGGGGCCGGGTGGTGGCGCTGGAGGTAAGGTGCCAGCGCTAACCTAGGACAGACCGCGGTTCGATCCCCCGGTTTCCCATTTGGTCCCCCGTGCCTGCCAGGAGCGACTTCTGAGCAAATAGCCAGGAGTAACCCCTGAGCGTCACCGGGTGTGGCCCCCAAACCAAAAAAACCAAAAAAACAAAACAAAACAAAAAAAAAAAAAGAGAATCTTGTATTAGTAACGTGCCCAGGCTTAGCTCCTTTCTACATGGAGAACTGTCTCTTATATCCTTTCTCTGTGCCCATAACCAAAATCTATAACCAGGATACAAGGGGATTTGGTTATTCTGTCTCTTAAATTGTAAACCACCTTCAGCGCCTAAAAGTTCCTTTATATCAGCATCAGTAGACAAAATAAATCTTGATAAATAACATCCCGTTCTTAAAAAGAAAATTAGTGTGAAGATTATAATAACAGAGGCCAGGGGGTAGGGTATTTGCTTTGCACATACTGACCCGGGTTCGATTCCCTGCATCCCACATGGTTCCCTGAATGTGCCAGGAATGAATCCTGAACATAGAGCCAGGAGTAACCCCTGGGCACTGCCGGGTGTGCCCCTTCCAAAACACCCCCCCCCCAAAGCCAAGAAGCTTATAATAACAGACAGGTAGTTTCTATCTCCCATAGTGAAAAAAAAAAATCAGTGGCCAATAGATGTTAACTGGAACTGGGGCAGAAAACCAGAGGTAGGAGCTCGAGTGACCCATTCTTGGGACCGGACAATGACAAACAGGTCAAAAATCACAAGGAGACAACAAAGACGGGCAAGGGAGCAAGTCTGTTCAGGCATGCCAATAAATACAATGTGGAAATGTCTGCATGGAAGTCAGAGCCAATGTGTCCATCACTAACTGTTCCAATGGCTGCCTATAAGTTCGCAACCCTGTGTTTGTTAGTTAAATGAAGCACTGCAGCCTGTGAGGTCTGGGTAAAATGGATTCGAAGCATTATACTTTTGGGTGATGGTGGAGTGGAATCAGTAGGCAGAAATAAACTGGGGGACCTCCCTTTAACTTCTCCAAGCGCCAATCTGCTTCTTTTCTGTTTGTTGTTTATTTGTTTGGGAGTCACAACTAATGGTGCTCATGGCTTACTTCTGGCCTGTACTCAGGGATCACTTCTAGAGGTGCTCCATATGGGGCACCAGGGATCAAAGCTAGGTTGATGTTGTGCAAGGCAAGTTCCATGCTCATTTTACTCTCTCTCTGGCCTGCCAATCTGTTTCTTGACCAGGTACTCTCTAATACAGTGGTTCTCAAATAGTGGGGCATGCCCCCCCCAGGGGGGGCTCCGAAAGGGGGCACATTTGACCATGGCAAACACTGTCATAACAAGCTAAGCCCCGTGTTTATGTCTCTGTATGTCTCTGCAAAGCTATGCATTGCAACACGTGCTCATTGTAGTCATTAATCCAGACATCGCCTCTGATTTAAAAAATCAGCTCAAATTATTCTATATATTTTTGTTTTGCAGATTAAAGCTTTTTCAAATAAAGATACTATTTACAGTCAGGCAGGGGGGGGCACAAAAATGTTTTCTTCTTCCTAGGGAGGCATGACAGAAAATAATTGAGAAGCACTGCTCTAATAGGACAACACCTGGGAGAATAGAATAAGTCCTCTTTGTTATAAGGTCTTTGCCAAGCAGCTTTTGGGCAGTTGGAGGGGATTAAAAAGTATGCAAAAGGGGGGTTACTTACTGGTTTTGCTTTTTGGGGGGAAGGCCACATTGGCAGTACTTAGGTAGTACCCCCGACTACATTCAGGGATCATTCCTGGTGAGCTCATAGGTGGTGCCTAAGGTTGAAACGGGGTCAACTGCTTGCAAGGCACTATACTATCTTTCCAGCTCCTAATAAATTATTTTCTAAATGTGTGAAAGAGACTTATTCTCAAAGTTTCTGTATGAGGACATTTTGTGTTTTTTTTTTTTAAATTTTTTTCCCATTTCTTTTTTTTTTTTTTTTTTTTTTTTTTTTTTTTTTTTTTTGGTTTTTGATTTTTGGGCTACATCCGGTGACGCTCAGGGGTTACTCCTGGCTATTCGCTCAGAAGTCGCTCCTGGCAGGCACGGGGGACTACATGGGGAACCGGGGGATCGAACCGCGGTCCGTCCTAGGTTAGCGCAGGCACCTTACCTCCAGCGCCACCGCCCAGCCCCTATGAGGGGCTTTTTGTTTGTTTTGGGGTCACACCTGACACTTAGGGCCAACTCCTGGTGGGCTGAAATGGAGATGCTGGGGATTGAACCCGGGTTGGCTGTGTGGAAGGCAAACATCCTACCCACTGTAGCATCACTCTAGCCCCAGGGACCATATAGAATGAGGAAAAAGAACACAATTCTCCACAATACCTTTCTTTGTACCAACTAACCAATCTCAACAAAGGAAAAATGCCCAGTAACGGCAAACTGTGAGTCTCACCTGCTATGAAGTTTTGGGTTTGACTTCGCACCATCTCAGGGATATCGTTAAAGGTTGCATTGCCCTAGAAAACATTTCCAAATAAATTAAACAGTAAATGGAAGAGTAAATTCCCATCACTCATTTTGTTTGTCTCCCAGTGCTGTGTGTCCTAGAGCAGCCAAATGAAAACATAGCATTCTTGCTTTAGGCTGGGACAATCACTTACAGGGTCATTAGAAGTCAAAGCAATCTTTTGGAAGGACTTTCTACCAATTGCATCTGTTGATCATGTTAACTATTTATTAATTTATATTCAAATTTCTTTTTTTTCTTTCTTTTTTATTCCCCCACCCCCTGCTCTTCAAATTTCTTTATCCTTTCAGTTTATGTCCAAGCTGCCTCCTAGACCAACAGTAGAGCATCTTGTATCAAACTGGCACAGGTCCAGCTCCTGCCCTGCAAAATATAAGCCTGCAGGAAAGCAAAATTCAATTCCTGGCTTATTGATTTTTAATTTGTATTTGCCTTTTTATGGGGGAAGAGGGAGTGGTTTTAAGCCATATCTGGTGATGCTCAGAGATTACTCTGGCTATCAGAAATTACTCTTGGTGAGCTCAGGGGGTCATGCGTGCCAGGAATCAAACCTGAGTTAGCCACAGACACAAACTTAATCTCCTTTAATAATGAAACACAAAAGAAGAAAACATACCTTTTGAACCAGGAGGAACAAATTGATTTTATCGACTTCATCAATTCTATGAACTTTGTCGTCCAGAGATGGAAGCTGAAAATTATGGGGAGGGGGAGTAAGAGGAGGTGATTACCCCCCCCCAAAAAAAGAAGAGGTATCTTTTTTTAATTTTATTATTGTTTGTTTGGGGGGTCACGCCCAGTGGCACTCAGAGGTTACTCCTGTCTCTGCACTCAGAAATCACTCCTCGACGACTTGACAAGTCAGGGGACCATATGGGATGCTGGGAATCAAATCCAAGTTGGCCACGTGCAAGGCACATGTCTTACCCATTGCACTACTGCTCTGGTCCCTAGTAGAGGTATCTTGATTCCAATTTAGTCTCAAGACTATAGGGTCTACAATTTGCTCTACTCAGAGAATATTGTTTGGGGGGGAAAGGCCTCCTAAAGTAGTCATTTGTAGACATTGGCTAGTTGCAATCAGCTAAAACTGAGAAGAAATGGACTGTGGATCAAGAATGCATGTGTTCCCTCGTGATGTTCAGATATATAATCTTGTGAGACACACGGTGAACAGCTTTGAATAATAATTCACGCTGACAAGCAGCCCAGTGGTTAAACTGGCAAGTGGTCTGAAACTATTCTTCCCTTTGCAAGGTGGAGTGTTTACTTATATGATTCTATCTTTTCTCAATCGTTGGTAGATGTCAGGGATCTCTTGAAATGGGGTGTAGAACATAACCTCTTGGTGATGTTTCTGGCAAATGGCCAAGTGCAAATCTAATCAGGAGGGAGCCACCAAGCAAAGCAAATCAGAAGCTGATTCTGTATAGTTAATTGTTAGTCCTGAAATCTACATCACAAAAGAAAAAGAATGGGTGACAGAACAAAAGAGCCAAAAGACTTGAGAAGTTAGAGACAGTGTATGATCCTGGATGGAACACAGATGAGGGAAAATAAAAGATAAAAATAGGGGGCTAAAGCGATAGCACAGTGGGTGGAAGTTTGCAAGAGGCTGACCAAGGACCAACCTGGATTCGATCCCTGGCATCCTATATTGTCCCCTGACCCACCATGAGCGATTTCTGAGTGCAGAACCAGGAGTAACTCCTGAGTACCACTGGGTGTGGCCTAAATTCCCCCCAAAGACAAAAATAGTTTTAAAGAGCAGATAAATAATAATAATAAAAATAATATGATGTAAATAATAGTTGTATTATTTATTTGGTCAGTGGGTGGAGGGTGGTATGAAACTCCAAGGTACTTGGGGTTTATTCCTGACTGTGATCAGCACTTAAACCCTGGGGGTGCTTGGTGGGACCATAAATGGTGCCAGGAATTGAACGGGGGTAGGTCACATGTGAGGCAAGCATCTTACTTCACATACTGTTTTCCTAGCCCTTAAAGAGCAGGTTTTAGAGAAATGAGCAACATTTGCGTATGAACTATAAGTCAGATGGTTGCAGGGGTATGTCTTAGTTTAGAATGATCACATGACAGTTATGTCAAGCTAGAAAGAACATGGAAAGATTTGAGGTTGAATGGCTTCAACTTGAAAAGGATATTTTATCTGCCTGACTAGTCTCTATTGGCCCCTATTTGCTTACTAATCGGCTTGCTTATGGTTGAATCCTGCATTTTTTTTAAATAATTTCTATTGAGACCAATGAAAATTACAAATCTTTCACAGTTATATTGAAGGTACATAGTGATAGTGAATTAAGGTCATTCCCACCACCAGTGTTGACCTCCCTCTACCACTCTTCCCAGCATGCCTTCCATACTTCCACCCTTAGCCCCTGGATTGCTAGTGTAACAATGGATTCTGCATTTTAAATAGGATAGTGTGTTTTGTTTTTAATAGGATAGATGCCATAATGTTTATTGTAATGAGATTCTGAGGATCCTGAGGATTCGGTCTGATGACCTCACAGTTACTAGAAAAGGGGGAGAAGTAATCAGAGTGGTGCCATTATACAGTTTGTGCCTAAACCTACGAAAACAGAACAGTCCAGGCCTACTGAGTGCTGTAATTAGATTAGAAAAATACTAATATATCTGGGAGGGCAAGGACTGGATGGTTCATAAACAAGATGAATGGCTTAATCTAACACCTACTTGAACACATAAGCCTGCCAACTTTCCATTTCTCTAACATCTTCTCTTAGTATATAAAAGTCCACCTGGATGGTCAGGCCCACCCTCACCTGGAATGGGGTGGGCTATTTTAAATGAAGAATTAAAGGTCTGCCTGGGGGAAGGTAGGAAAGGAAGCAAAAGAGGAGCAGCAAAAGGCAGAAAGTCAGAAGAGAAGCAGTGAGAAGCTGCTCAGAAAAGAAAGCTTAGAGAAGCAGATGTGAGGAAATGCATATGGCGGAATAAAGCAAACTGACTCCAATGAAACTTTGACTGTTGTGAATTATTTCTCTGCCATTTCCCTTCTTCATCAGACCCATCCACTTGAGGGGCTAGAAACATGGTACCTAGGATGGCTTCACCTAACATATGGACTTTATACTATATATTTAATATTTTTAATCAACAGACCTTTAAAAACACAACTTTAGAGGCCAGATAAATAGCAAAGCTTTTGCTTTGCATGCTGCTGACCTGGGAGTGACTTGGTTCAATACCTGGAATCCCATATGGTCCCCCAGCTTACCAGGGGCGATTTCTGAGTACAGCGCCAATAGTAACCCTTGAGTGCCACTTGGCGTGGCCCAGAAATCAATCAATCAATCAATCAATCAATCAATCAATCAATAAAAAGTTCTGGCGAGGTGGCGCTAGTCTGCCTTGTAAGCGCTAGCCAAGGAAGGACCGCGGTTCGACCCCCCTGCCATCCCATATGGTCCCCCCAAGCCAGGGACAATTTCTGAGTGCTTAGCCAGGAGTAGCCCCTGAGCATTAAACAGATATGACCTGAAAAACCAGAAAAAATATTTTTTTTAAATAAAATAAAGGGGCCAGAGAGATAGCATGGAGGTAAGGCATGCAGAAGGACGGTGGTTCGAATCCCAGCATCCCATGTGGTCCCCTGTGCCTGCAAGGGGCAATTTCTGAGCGTAGAGCCAGGAGTGACCCCTGAGCGCTGCCAGGTGTGACCCAAAAACCAAAAACAACAAAAATAAAATAAAATAAAACTATGATTTTAATTGTTCAAGATCTAAGCAAAATGCAATATGCCTTCCCTTTCCTTTGTAAAGCTGAATTCATCCTAGTGTGTCCCATTAGGTCGATAGCCTAAAACCCTTTAGAAATAGTTTCCCATTGTTCCTTCTCCCCTGCTCCCACCACCGTCCCAGTGTGCTAAGAGTTGAGGAGGCAGACACGGTATTCCAGAGAGGATCCCCCTTGACTCCCACCCTGCTGTCCCAGAGACCCTGTTGGGGAACAGGGTGGCCTCCCTCACCTGTGCCAGATTATTATTGTTGTCCAAGTCACTCAGGGAGGAGAGGATGCTTTCACAACTGGGCTGATTCTTGCAGTCATTGCTCTTGAGGGTTTGCTCCATGTTATTTCTGACCTGCTGCAGGCTAGAGCTGAGTTGATAGCTTGCTATTCGCAGATCGGTCAAGTTCTGGTTTACGTACAACAGGCTTTCTTTGGTCCTTCTGATTACTACAGAGACAGAGAGGCACCCATCAGCCTCATCAGAGACCTGGCAAAATCTTTCATTGTCTCAGTAAAGACCCTTTAGGAGTTCACAGTGGACTTGCAGGTGCCAATGAGGGCAACTGTGGGCAGGGTGGCGGTAGAGGACCAGAGAGGTGTAGCCAGCCAGCCAGCCCACCAGGACTTCCTATTTGGGGTTTCTTCAAAGCAGAAACAGGGCAATGGGCCTGGGGCAGATCATGATGCTTGGGGACAGCACTGACTGGTTGTGGTGTCAGGAAACAGTGCCACCTGGCCTGCCAATGGAGATGAATTAGCACCTTCAATCCAGAGCAGCTCCCGTCCACAGAGAAACATCACACATAAATGCATCGGAGCTGGCTTTTTTTTTCCTTCCCAGAGCTGGAATTGCCAAGCAAATATCCCTACCCCCCAGCCTCCAATACCCACAAGGTCACTGATGGGCTTGGGACCACCGGTGATACCCTGGGTTTTACCCAATACAGCACTCACCCAGTGCCATGGATAGGACATTGCTGAGTACAGGGAGTACTTCGGGCTTCAGCGCCTGGTGGATTCTGACTCCAAGCAGTGATTTGATATCTAGGAACAAGCACAGAGCCAGTGAGTGTGTGACAGATGCCTTGTTTCTTTGCAGCCACTACTCGCCACTGCAGAGCAGGGCTGGCCTGGAAATGAGTCTCTCAGTCTTACCTGTAGCGAGATCTCAGTGTGCATTCTAGAACCAACAGAGGGGCTTGAGGACTTTTGTTTGTGCAAAGCAATTTAGGTTTCAAAACAAGACACAGACCTCAGCATTATCCGCCATCTGTCAGAACTCCAGCTTGTCTCCAGCATCAGGTTAGGACCCCCATGGCTCGACTCCCATATCCCTTATTTCTTGGGGGCCACTTAGACTCTGAGAGCTTGTTTTGTCTCTTCATTTGCCTTGTTTCTGACCTGCCACTCTCTGAGAGGGATCTTCCAGCTTTTGTCTTTTCCCAACTGCCTTATTTCACTAAGCATCAACTGCCTCAAGATATGCCCATGTGGTAGCAATTGGCAACATTTCAACATTCCTATCAAGTGGACACAGCCCGGTGTTTCTCTCTCTTAGCCTTGCTCTGGGGGCTTTGAATTTATTAACTCTTAACTCCTGTGGCAAACATGGCTGTCTCTGTTTCTTCAAAGAAGAAACATTTCTTTAATGTGCCTTCAGATTAGGGTTGGTTTCTTCTTTTGTTTTGTTTTGTTTTGAGAAGTACTTCTTTATTATGTCCAAAACAGCACATTAAAAACACCTCCATCAGTACCTAAACCTACATATAAAATAGAGACTCTCTTCAATAATTTTCCTCTATGTGGTAACAAGCACATCAGTATATGTGATAGAAAATACTGTTGATAGGACAAGAAGAACTGATTTAAGCAATGACCCAACTAGCTAAACATTAACATTCAAAGACCAGGTTAGCCACAATTTCAGTCCAAAAAGCAGTATTAGGAAGAACTCTCGTGAGCTGGGATTCACATATTCTGTTCTCCATTTCCAGTCATTTCATACAGTTTATTTCCAAACATATTTCTTTGCCTTCTTTCAAGAAGAAAGATTATTTAAAGAAGTGGTACAGGGAAGGTATATATAGCTCAATACCAAATATACATCACAAAATAAAAACATAATAAAAATGAAAAACTTATTTTTAAAAATGGAGTATAAGCTTTCGAGAATGATTACTGGGTTTTGAAGGAAGGTTACTTCATATTCATCAAAGACACAGTATGGGCTGGGCCTTGGTGGGAAATTACCACTGCAGACTAGGATTTTCACTGAGCCTGAGTTTTCAGCTGAGTCTGGTGTTGCCCATTTTGCACTGAAACTGTGGGTGTTCCCCATCTCTTCAGGGTTTCTCAACCATGACATAGTTAACACTGGAGGGACAAGGCTATTCTTTGTGGTGGTGGTGGTGGTGGTGGTGGTGGTGGTGGTGGTGGTGGTGTGTGTGTGTGTGTGTGTGTGTGTGTGTGTGTGTGTGTGCATTGTAGGGTGTTAGCAGCATGTGTGTGTATGCATTGTAGGGTGTTAGCAGCATACCTGTCCCAAACACTTAATGCTGGTTCAACTTTCTTCCCCCTCAAAAGCATCTCCAGATGTGGACAAACACTGACCAAGGAAATAGTTCAGGGGTTAAGGCAACTCCCTTTGTATGTGGCTGACCTCAATTTGATCCTCGGGATTCCAGGGTCCCCCAAACACTGCAAAGAGTGACTCCTGTGTAACCCCAAAACCCCACACCTCTCCCTCTAAGCACACAAACAAAAAAATATCCCATTTCCTTGCTTACCTAGAAAATGAAGACCAAGCAATATGACCTCCCCAGAGAGAAAAAGCCCCCTTACAAGAAACACCAGGTTTTACTCATTAAGTAACAAATGGCCAATGTCACCAGCTCTGTGGGGCGGGGGAGTTCTCTCCTGTTCATGCCACAGTCATGCAGACAAACAGCACCCCTCATTTCTCCATGTTTTGTGGCCCTCTCATCTTTCAGTCCGGGCAAACAAGTTGGAGGTCATGCTACATTGCACTCACTGTCCAGATCCGAGAACACTTTTTCCTTTGTAGGATTATACTTGTCCAACACGAAATCGATTTGCTGAGGAAAGTAAGACAGACAAAACATGACACCACATCAGGTGACATTCAAAGCCACAAGACCTGACATGCAAACATCTTTCTGGACGACTACACTTTCAGAGGCAAGCAGAGTTTTAGAGTGGTTTCTCTTGCTGCAGAGCCAAATTTCTGAACTTTTTGGCAGAGTTTTGTGTGGCCTAAGAGAGAAGAGTTCTCATGCTTCTGTGGATTGGTTGTGGGGATTTTGGGTGGGCCCAAGCTCTCTTCATGTCACAACACCAGAAGAAGAGCTGCTGGCCAAGTAAGACTTGGGCAGACCAGCCAGGGGCAGGCAGGATGTGTCGCCTCCAGCTGGTGGAAGTGCAAAAAAGTGCAAGACCATCTGGTGCAGAGTTGAAATACTGGCCAGCCTGCAAAGGAGCCTCTCATGCTCCTGGGAAGCATGTCTGTGCTCAATTTTTCCCCTCAATGATGCACCATACTAGAGTTTCTATGTCCTAACTTCTCCCTCCCAAAGCCCCATAGTTTCAGTGGGAATGAGGGTCACTATTTAAGTTTTACATTTCTATAATGAGTAAAGGTCCTCTAACTGCCTTTTTATGCTCAGGAGAAGTCTTGCAAATTGACTCCTCCCTTTCTGGGCTGATTTTTTGGGGAGGGTGCACACCTGATAGTGCTCAGGGGTTACTCCTGCTTCTGCACTTAGGAATCACTCCTGGCAGGCTCAGGAAGATACCGTGTAGGATAATGGGGATAGAAACTAGTGAACCTGGGTCAGCCATGTGCAAGGCAAATGCATCTCTGTGCTGAACTTTGAGATTTGTGTTTGTCCCAAAGACCAACAGTATATTTCCCTTAAAGCCACCACAAATCTGGGCAGAAAAGTTTGGTCACAACAGCAGCCTCCTACCCATCCCTGATGCTTTCTCCAGGGCTAGGAAGACTCTCTTGAGATTTCCTCAAGCACTCTGCGGCTCATAAAATGGTCACGCTCTTTTATGACAGACACTCTCATTTGACGTTTTGGCTCCATAAAATAAGGCCGAAAGAGCCAGTTCTGAAAACGCTGTATACTTTTGGAAGCCACACATGTTGCAGTTTATTGACTCAGTGAGGACAGCAAAAATGGGCGCGCAGCTACACAGATCTACTGAATCAATGAAGATCCCAAAGACACAACAAAACCCTGGGACACCCCAAGGGGAAGCCTCCTTTAGGGGATCAGTCTTTACCGCTGGAGTGATGTTCAGAAAGGTTTTTAAGTCCTTTATGTTGCTCTCTGCAAGCCTCATGGCTTTTGTGGACACATTCGTGAGGTGACGGTTTGCCAAAAAGCCACAGAAAATACCAAAACTGTGGGGAAGAAGAGAAGAAAGAGTATTAATGATGTGACTAAGGACTTTGCCTGGATATGAGGCAGCATCTCATTAAGAAGATGTGGGACTCCCCAGCCACAGCCTCAGGCAAGAAGACCCTTGTCCCAGCCAGTCCCCTCTGCTTCCACTGCTTCCACCAACATGCCATCACCTAACACCTAGACTAGTGCCTGCACCTTGCAGTTTAAAGGTATGTATCCAAGCTAAGATGTGAAATGGTTTGCACAGTAACATGTAGAGGAAAAGTTGAAAATTTTTATATGTGTGTGTGTGCGAGAGAGAGACAGAGATAGAGAGGAGAGAAAAAGAACAAGAGAGAGAGTCTCATTCCCATATGCATGTGCATGAAGGTAAATACCTACCTACATAACTCAGCCTCAAAAATATACCTATCTGATTCTTTGGGTTTCTCATATTGTCCTTGTTACAATTATTTCTCCCCCACCCCCAGCTGTGAGGAACTGGAGAGATATTACAGAGCTTAAGGTGCTTGTCTTTTTTTGTTTTTTGTCTTTGGGGTACACTGAATCATATTCAGGGATCAATCCTGCTGGGTCTGGGGACCACACGGTGTGCCAGGGATAAAACCCAAGTCAGCCTCTTGCAAGGCAAATGTCTTACCTGCTATGCTACCACTCTGACCCCTAAGGTGCTTTTCTTACAAGTGGCAAACTGCAGTCTGATCCCTTACATCTCATATGAACCCCTAATGACCACCAGCAGCGATCTCTGAGCACAGAAGCAGGAGTAGGCACTGAGCACCATTGAGTGAGGTCCCAAAATTAATAATAAAAGAAAGGCCCTCAAAAGTTCCTTTAGCATTAAAATGCTTGATCAGATGCAACTTGATGGAGGAGCAGAGATTCACAAAGCAGGTCCAAGTTACTGTCTCACAGGGAGTTACTGCACTGAACAAAAACTAGTCAGTGGTCAGAGTCAGGGACAGAAGATTTACCCTGATGGCAGCATTTATTTTCCTCATGGAAATCCATGCATGTATTCTTCATGATATGGACACTTTTCTCCAATGTGGACTATATTCCAACAGTTTCGAAAGTTCTATCCCAAAGGCATTTTGCGAGAAAAGCTGCTCTATGAGACAATAATAAACTCTTTTCTAGACATCTAAAACGTCTACCGCTTCACTTTGGGTAATGACTTGACTTGAATCAACTCATTTGACCTTTCATAGTCAATAGGTCACACTTCCGGTTATGAATTGGTGGTTTTTGCTGGATCTGACCACTAGATGGCAGCAAGGAAACACATCAACTCAGAAAACTATGTATTTTTGTAAAACCACACCAAGTTGTAACTAAAATGGTTAAGTTTCTATGGAAGCTGTGGCTATGTTTCTAGAAGAGCATTCTGCGGGTAACATGCGGGATGTTGGGACAAAGGGAGAGACTGATGCAGAAAATAAGCATTATGAGCCTGCATCCTCAGCTGTAACATGCGTGGTATTATCGGGAGAGTGGCTGTGGGTTCCTTTTTCTTCCACAAGCCTTTTGTTTCTTTTATAACCACAGTGAGAGATGTTCAGGCGTCCTTTCTAATCATGCTCAAGGGGGGAAGGAACAGTGCGGGGGGATGGCACTCTTGCATGCAAAGCCTGGGCAATGGTCCCTTTTGTTGTCCAACTTATCGCTAGTAAGCAGCCTTAAAAGGTCCATATTCCAAAGAAACCCCAGGCCTGGGCATATGGAGACAATTACTTAATTATTCACCTCATTGGCTCTTTAGCTTATTTATTTTTGACACTTTTGGGGGGGCATATACGCTATGCTCCTCAAAGCTTACTTACATCTGTCTCTGCTCTCAGGGGTCTCTCATGGCCTTGCTCAGGGGATCAGTTCTAGGGGTGCTGGGGATTGAACCTGGGCCGGCCACATGTGAGGTAAATGCCTTACCGGCTATACTGTCTCTCCATATGCCTCTACCCCCACTGACATTCTTGATTTTATTTCAAGAATTGTAGGTTCCCCACTGGTCACCCCTAAATCACTTTTCCCCTAAAGAGCTATGTGGATTTCTGGGGTCTCATGACTCACCCCAAGGCCTAGCTTGCCAGCTCCAGATCACGATGGACTAGGCCAGGATGAGGGGGTCCCAATTAAGTGATAGCATAGCAGTGATAGCAATGCATTTGCCTTGCATGAGGCTGACCTGAGTTCAATTCCTGGCATCCCATATGGTCCCGAGTCTGCCAGGAGTGATTCCTGAGCATAGAACTAAGAGACACCCCTGAATGTGTCTCATAACAAAATGTGACTCATAACAGAAAAAATCCAATTTCCCCCCTCACCATTGCCACTTCCTTGTCCTCTGTATCACAAAGCCCCCTTCTGAGTCAGAGAGACAGTAAAATAGACAGGGCAATTGCCTACCTATGGAAGGCAGACACCACTGACCTGTGTTTGATTTCCCTTGTCCCCCATATGATCCCCTGAGCACTGCCAGGAGTAATAGATGAGCATAGTCCCAGGAGTAAACCCTAAGCACTGACAGACATGGTCGAAGAAACAAACAAAAAAGATCCTTTCTTTTGGGGACTTAACTTCATGCTACAGAAGTGAAAATGGGGCAAGAGTTTGTGGAGCTGTAGAGAAGGGGGATCCTGCCATTCACTCATGCTCAAAGACTCCTTTCTAGGTTGACACTGATGTGATCTCTTAAATGCAAAAATCCTAACAACATCCTGTGTTGCAGGAAATATACACTTTATACTGATTGCCATTTAAAATTTTTAATTTATTAGTATTGAGGTCCCATGGGCTTGCTTATCCTGTAACGCCAGATTCAGAAGGACATTGTTACCCTCTCCTAAATCCAATTTTTAGTCTCTTAAGCCTGAACTAGTATATATGAGGCAGTTTTGTTTGGATATGAGAGTCCAAACTCTCATATGGGAGGCTATGGGTCCACTCCCAGTGGTGCCAAGGAGGTATTCCTGGCTTTGTGCTTAGGGGTTCACTCCGGGCAGTGCTTGGAGATAATCAAACAGTGCTGGCAATCAAATCAGGGTCTGGCATTTGCAAGGCAAGAGTCTTAACCTCTGTGCTATCTCTCCAGTTGCTGGAACAGAGCTTGAGCATAGCAATACTCGCCAGTAGATAGTGCATTCATGTCCACTGAAGCCAACCAAGGTGCCCAGCTAATGGTTGGTGCATTGAGCACAGAAGTGGGGGCCATGTTGATCCCTAATGCATGCAGCTGGAGCCTTCTCTAGCAGCCAGATTTCACACTTGCACAGCAAGATAAGACAAGATCAACACCTGAATACTCCTGGCCCTCACACGCTCTCACCCTGGGGTCCTCACTCTCCCCCCAACGTGTCCAAATTATTGGTCTCTTGTCCAGCTACTGATTAGTTCTGTTCAATAAGAGCCAAAGCAAACCCGGGGAGCAAATCAAGTTCAAAGTGAACCACTGGAGTCTGGAGGGTCTGGGACAGAGGGTTTGCCCTTAGGCTCTGCTAGGTGAGTTCTGAACCCTGCTCTGTCCTGATGGTGCCCCATTTCACTATAAAGGATGGACGCTGCTTCTTTGTCAGCTCTGTAAAAGACTTCAGTCTCCTCTCCATGGGGAGTGCTCCATGCAGGTAGATTAAATGGCCAGGCTAACACTTTGATCAGGTTTGAAGAGCTGAGTCCAAAAACTATCTGTGTTCCTTGATTGACTAAATGACTCAGAGAATTTGTGAGTAGAAAAGGAATTTGCCATTCAATAACCTCACATAATCCTTCCCTATCCTTTACTACCCCTCCCTCTGCCTGTCCTCCCCTCCCCTTCTCTCCCTTTCCCTCCCCTTACCATCCCTGTCTTTGAACCACACTTGGCAGTGCTCAGGGTCTATTTCCAACTCTATGTCTGTCGCTGAATTTTAAATGCCACTTGCTTGATCAACTCATTTAACATTCATTTTTTTGGGGTGGTTGACATCATAGTTTAGAGTGATGGACATCATCGCTTTACAGTTAAAGGTTGACTATTTTAAAAGATCCCACAACTTCTACTCTTGCTATTCAAGTTGAGACGTACCTAAAATAAAAAAGTATTGGTCCTTCTTGAACAGAACTGGGGCATACAATTCACCTACTTTCAGAGCTTACCTCCAAACCCCTTGGGATATTTGTATTCAAATTTAGGATGATGAGTGCAAATTCCAACAGGGGCTGGGGGGTTGGGGGGAAGCAAGAGGGGCCAAAAAAGGCAGAGAGCTTAGGACTGGGCTGGATGGCTGGGTTGGGACTAGCCCTTTTAGCAAGTTTTATCTTTTTTCTTTTTTAGTTTTTGGGCCACACCTGGCAGTGCTCAGGGGTTACTCCTGGCTCTTCACTCAGGACTCGCCTCTGGCAGGCTCGGGGGACCATATGGGATGCCGGGATCGGAACCTGAGTCTGTCCTGTGTTGGCCGTGTGCAAGGCAAACGCCCTGCTGCTGTGCTATTGCTCCGGCCCCACAAGTCTCATCTTTATGGCAAATCTGTATTATCAGATCGTCTATCTAGTCACTAAAACCTAGACATTCAGATCCTGATGCAAACCTGCCATCTTGGAATATTAATGACTAATCAAGGAATAAAAAACATTGTTGTTTTGGGGTTCACATCTGGTGGTGCTATTCTTGCTCTATGCTCAAAATCTCAAGCAGTTGAATGCAGAAAGCAGGAAACCCTGTGTGCAAAGCATGCATGTAGCCTATTTACTTCCTGTTCTCTCTGCTCCCAAACTTACAATGCTACTTTGGTTCAACTGATGCTGTCCATTTGCAATCTCTGAGCCAGAGAGAAAGTGCAGTAGGAAGGGTATTTGCCTTGCACATGGCCGATTGGGGTTCAATCCCTGCAAACCATATGGTCCTCATGACTGCTAGGAGTGACCCCAACCACAGAGACAAAAGTAAGCCCTAAGCACTGCCAGTTATGCCCCATCATACACTTGCAATCTCTAACTTAAAACTTAGATTTAAACACATATAGAAAATAAAGAAGTTAGACCTTTTAA
>PVKC010016750.1:0-20614 GCA_004027635.1 Crocidura indochinensis
GGGGGACCATCTGGGTTGCTGGGGGATCGAACCACAATCTGGCCTAGGTTAACATGTATAAGGCAAATACCCTAAGCTTTTACCACTGCTCTGGCTCTCCCCCTTTTTTATAGCTCATCATTTCTAACTACATTCCAGACACTTGAATGTATAAGTGAAAAGTATTATTTATCTCACTTCCTAAATTTATTTTAATATGTTGAAGTGGTTTCTAAATAAATATAGTCAATTTATATATAATCCAAATTAGTATCCCATATTATATTTAGCTATTTCTTCCTTAGACACACTTTTATCTCTAAATGCTATTTATATATTACATATATATCCTTTTAAAAGAGGTATAGGTTTACTTCCTCTCAATGTATATATTTTTAGCACATTGGTACTTCAATATAGTTTTGTGACATTATTAAACTCGAACTGAAAGTTGTGCAGAAAAAGGAGTTGCTTAGATTAACTCAATATTGGGCCTTTGACAGTCTTTCAAAATCACAGGTTTATACTTGTTTTATATTGTGTTATTATTTCTATATGCCTTACATTACTTAATGGTATTTTATTAGCTATAATATGGAGTTCAATCATTTAAACTTATTATAATGATTTTATAATCTTACCTAGTTTTTATTAATATTTTATACAAATTTTAGTTTTGTTTTAGACATTACTAAATGTTATTTGCAATACAAATTATCCAAGGAAAAACTATGACTCTGCACTATAAATGCATAATACTGTTAATTACATTACTAATTTTATGCATGATTTTATCTTTATTTTAATAATATTTTCATAAATGGGCAAGTATTAAAGATGTTCTCTAATTCACTGACTTTCAGCTTGCTATCTTATATAACATATTGAAACCAATTTTATACATTTGCTCTTATCTGGTTTTATAAGAGTTCGTTTTTATATTACACTCCAAACATAAAAAAGCAATATTAGATAACCCTAAAACATGTGTAGAGTCTATTTATGTATATTGATGAAATTATGTTTAGATACATGGCTTTCTCATGAAAGCTTTATTTATTTATTTATTTATTTATTTATTTATTTACTTATTTATGCCCTTTATTAGGCCACATCCTTCAACACTCAAGAGTTACTCATGACTATATGCTCAGAAATAGCTCCTGGCTCGGGGGACCATATAGGATGCAGGGATCAAACCAAGGTGCTTCCTAGATGGGCCGCATGCCAGGCAAATGCTCTACTGCTGTGCAATCACTCCGGGTCCCAAAACTTTATATTTTTCAACATATCACATTTTTACATTTCAGTAGAAAATAAGTTGGAAGTTGATGTATTATATAAAATGGCAGTAAAAGATAAACTTAAATATTCTAAAAAATATTAAGGTAAATATACATACAATATTAAAACAGTAGGAATGTTTTGCTTTAGTATTTACCTCTAATATACAAGGAGCCAGGGGACAGGGGCAATACTGTTCTTCACTCTAAATAAAGAGTTTAATACTGAATCTATCTGGCATTACATATAAGAAATTCAGGTAATCTTTCATCTTAAAGTAATGTACTTACACTTTTCTAGGTCTTTATTAAATGCTGTCACTCACTCAAAAAAAAAAAAGTCAACCATTTTAGAAGTCTTATCGTTCTAGAGTGCGAATTTGGAGTCAATCCTGTTTCCACCACTAGGTGTCCCTAAACCACCTCCAAGGATTTCCTTTTCTTAAGCACTCGGATTTGATCTCCATGGTTTCATTCAACTCTAATATTTATGATTATAGCCATAAATATTTTTTTAAAAGGGGCTATGGACTGAAGCCATAACACATCAGTTAGGAAGCTTGCTTTTCACGTGGCAGACACAAATTCAATTCTCATATGGTCCCCTAATCCTCTAGAAATAATCCCAGAGCAGAGGTAAACCTTGACTATCATTGAGTGTGTGACTGCAAAACCAAAATAAAGCAAACAAACAACAGGAAAAAAAAAAAACACCCTAAAGCTTTATTTCTTTGAAAAGAAAAATTACCTTATCAGATCTCTTATACAATTGATCCACTCCTGGCAAATCAATTGTTCTTCTTGGACTATTCATCCATAAAACAAGAAAGGTTGAGAATAGCTTTATACACTTCTCAAGTCTTGCCTTATCAGTCACTATCTAAATGAGGTGTGTATGAGGCTGTTCTGTAAGAGTGCTTGTGTTGAAACACTTAACTTGTACTAGATTACATCTCACATTGAAGGTTTCATCTGTTTCAAAAATGTTATTATGTTACAATTATTCATTAAATAAAGATTTGCCCTTTCTTCATGTTGTGCTACACGGGGAGACTCCTGGCTGTGCTCAGGGTTCACTCCTGGAGCACTTGGGAGAACAAAGAGGATACTTCAGCTGTAACCTCCATGGGCTACTGTGTAAAAGGTAAATATTCTACCCTCTGTACTTTTGCTCTAGCTCCTAAAATAATCTTGAAAGCTCTGTAATAACCTAGATTACATTGTTAAATAATACCATAATTTATGGGAAGGAAGAAAGGAAGGAAGAAAAGAGGAAAAATCAATTTAATGTGAAAAATTTCACTGTCTTATAATATATATTTTTAAAGGTTTAGCAGTCACAGAATATTCTCTTCTCTGAGTACAGTAGATAGGGTACTTGCCTTGCATGTGGCTAACCCTGGTTTAACCCCTATCACCCCCAGTCAAGTCATTGCACCCTATATGAATCCTGAGTCCATCAGGAGTAATTCCAGAGTTCAGAGTCTTAAGTAAGGCCTGATCATTGCAAAATGTTAGCCAAAAATAAAAAAAAAATTAAACCAAATAAAAAATAAATCCGGAATATTCTCCTGTCTGAGATATTAGAGAAACTGTTAAACTGAATATTAATTATTGGAATTCTCCAGTTTAGGTGGACTATTTATTTGATTTACACTGCCTCTGGTGTTTATATAAAACTCAACACTTTCGTGTATATAGCTTGGTAATATACTACAAACAGAGCATTTTACTGAATTTTTTGAATTTCTAGTATATTGATCTTTAAATATGTTTTTCTAAATATACTATATCATCATTGTAAATTGGTACCATGATAATTGATACACATTCTAGTTCTTCACTATCTGCTTTATTGTATTCACTTTGTTAATAATACCATCTATAAAATTTTTATTTTAACTATCTCGTTTAATATAATTTGCACTTTTTTGTTTTGTCTTACTTTGGAATCATAATAAATGTTGTTCAGGGTTGATTTCCCACTCAAATCTTTATTATACTTAGGGAAACATATAGAAGATCAATCTTTATTATACTTAGGGAAACATATAGAAGATCAATCTTTATTATACTTAGGGAAACATATAGAAGAAAAAATCTGTGTTTTGCATATGCAAAAATGTATTTCATCCCTTCATTTAATCTAAGTGATCCTCTTTTCAATATTCTAACTTGTCTCTCATTATATTCATTGCTTTCTTTAAATCATTGATTAAACAAATTTTTGTAGTTTGAATATATAAATCTGAATTATATATTTTTCAATAGTGTATAATTCCTGCCAGGAAAATATAATCCATACTATTAAAATAATAGTTGCAGAATATTCTCACTTTATATAATTAGAGCTGCTTTTTAAAAAGATTAAAGAGACTAACATTCCAGGAAATGTCTTAGATATATTTACACAGTTGCTCTACTCTTGAAAATCTGAATGACTCACAACTCTCTGAGTTCTAGGAATTCCTTGATTCATTGTTTTATAACAATTATTCTTTTTTGACGTTTTTCTTCTGAATTCAGGAAAACTCATTCTGTAAATAAACATATTGGTGCTATGTCAGAGGAGAATGCTCTTGTGATTTCTATCTCTGCATATCTTTATACTTACTGTTGCTGCTGTTTGAGTCTACCTATTTGAACTCTTCTGTCTCTTTAGCAAAACAAAATTGCTGGGTTCTTTTTGATCTACCCTCCTGAATTTGATATCTGGAAAGTGGGCAGAAAGCCAAACTTTCCTAGAATATGCTTCTTAGCTTTTTCTTTCACTAAATACTATATCTCGTTGTTGAACATCTAATGTTTGTTAACTGGTACCTAAAAGTTTCATGATTTTCTAGATTGTTAAAATAGGAAGTGTTTTTTATATTATTTTTAGTTTACTATTGTTTTATTTTTATTTCAAGGGTTCGGCCTCATAACTTTACTTGTATATATTCTAGTTCACATTTCCCACCATTCAAGTTCCTATGCCATTCAACCAAAGACTCCACCACTTTCAGCTCCCAGATTAAATTATTTTTACTCATACTTTTAAAAGCATATTTATGACTCCGTTGAGGTACTTTCATTTAATTATAAATGGTTCAAATAAAAATAAATTTATTGTAATAACTACTAGCAGTGATCTAATTATTATTATTCACATAATAATAACTAGGAATAAAGATAACAACACTAAGCTCTTAATAAATTTTGCCTTACCTACTCAGTAAAATAAGGTGTCCTAAGAGATCAGGTACAGAAAATGATATTAAGTAATACATGTAATTTTTAAACATGATAAGCACTAGCAATAGATAGTTAGAAGTATGACAATGAAATTAATTGAAGCTCTGTGAAATAATGCTTTTTTATTTCATATTTTTATTTCTATTATTATTCTCTTCCTTCAATGCAAGAGACTTTGAAACATTTTACTTAAGCTTATACACATATATAATTTGTGTACAATTATAAGAATAAATAATTTTAGAAAAAAGACTGAATAATTTTATAACAGTAGCTTATCTATGAATTACTGATAATCAAACTTCTTCAGAATTAAAATTATAAACTTTTTATAAGGAAATATGAACATTTTTCTTTATGATTTCACATGTATTAATAAATTCTAATAATAGGGTTGCAATTTTCCCCTCAAAGCTTCTAAAAGTATTATATTTCCCATTTTTAAACTGCATCAGGAGCAGTAAGAATTAATGATTATATATTTAAATATTTAAAAATAATCAAATGTAAGTCAATATATGCTTCTCATTTGTTTACTTGGCATGCTAATGATTATATATTAGTAGAAGTCAGTTATGTGTATATATATGCACCCATATATCTACATATATGTATGCATCTTTCTCAATTTGGAAATTTTAAAAGAAATGACAACCACATAGAACCATTATAGAACATATAATACTAATAATAAATTATGTATATATACAGTTTATATCTTTTGCTCATACAATGTAAATAAAATTTTTCCTGTCTGTTTTCCCTCTTGCTCTGAGGCAAGTTCAATATGTTCACATCTTATTTAAAACTTTTATTATCAACAATTTAATCATTCAAAGTTCTTTAACATATGCTACATATTGCTTTAATTTTTATTGATGTGATATATGGCATTAATTGACTTATTTAAATTCTTGTTTTAATATTTTATAATTATTTATTTGGGAATTTAATTTGTGCTGACTCATCCTTGCATCCCTGGAATAAACCATACATTTTAATTTTTCTTTTAATGTGTTATTTAATTTGGTTTTCTAAAATTTTGGGTAATATTTTCCCCTGTTCATGAGTTTGGTCTGCAATTTTGAGTTTTCAATGATGACTGTAATTTTTTGGTATCAAGATAACATTATATTTATAGAAGCTCTTCAGAGGAATTTGTTTTCAGGAAGACTTCTGATTGTTGACATATTTCTTCTTTTTAGATATGGATTTCTAAGAAAAGATAGGTTAACATCCTTACTCAACACAATTTTATCTAAATAAATTTAACAAAATGTTAGAAGAATCAAAGATCAGATCAATTGTAATTAATACAAAGAATGCAAGAATATATAAAAAGCAGAAGTCAAATATTATAAACAGCCATATCAACAAAATGAAAGAAAAGATGAAATAAGATTGCATCAATAGACAGAGAAAGCTTTTGACAAGTTGCAACATCTGTTCACTTTAAAACACTCATGAAAATGAAAAAATATATACTTCAAATATATGAAACAAAAATTACATAAGACAAGGCCATTGCTAACATACTAAATGGTGAAATTTTTAAAGTTTTTACTATCAGGTCCAAAATGAAGATGGTACTGTCACCATTAATATTCAACAAAGTTGGAAGTTCTGGGCAGAGCCATTAAGGGAAAAAATGGCAGAACACAACTAAGTAGACAAAAAAAAGAGTGATCAAGTTTCTCTCCCTTAAATTGGTAAGCATAAGAATTAGAAACTTAAACTAAGAATGAAAAAATGTAACATCTACTTATTTTTTAGAGAAAAATAATCTGAAAGTGTGAAATACATGGCTTTTGTGACACTATCAAGATTATTGGACGCTGGATCTCTCTCTCTCTCTCCTCTCTCTCTGCCTCTTTGTCTCTTCTGTCTCTTTGTCACTCTCTCACTGTTTGAGATTCCTGGAATTTACATGTATAAAGTATTCGTTTTCTTTGTTCATATAAATATTAACACGTTATGATTTATTACTAGCTACTGGTATTTAACTCTGTACTTATGAAAATAGATTGATTAGAGAAATTTTGTGTTTTTATATGGGCCATACCCAGTGGTGCTCAGGTGTTACTCTTGGTTCTGTGATTAGAAATTACTACTGGCATGCATGAGGAATCACATGGGATGCCTGGAACAAACTGGGTCAGCCTTTGTACAAGGCAAACATCCTACCCATTATGCTACCCTTCCAGGCCCTATAGAGATAGATAAATGGTAGATAGTTAGATAGATAATAGATAGATAGTTAGATAGATAGATAGATAGATAGATAGATAGATAGATAGATAGATAAAGAGATAGAGAGATAGAGAGATAAAGTATGTGGATGGATGGATGGATGGATGGATGGATAGAGGATAGATGGATGGACAGATGATAGAGATATGGTTGGATGAGTGAATGATAGAGAAATGATAGAGATAGGTAGATAGATGATAGATAGATAGATAGATAGATAGATAGATAGATAGATAGATAGATAGATAGATATTTGGCTTGGGCTCACACCCGGCTGTGCTGCAAGGGTTACTCCTGACTCTGTGCTCCTGGCAGTGTTAGGGGACTGCATCGGATGTCAGGAGTAGAACCTGTGTCCATCCTGGGATGGCAGTGTCTAAAGCAAACACCCTACACCTGTGCCTTCACTCTGGCCCCCCTATAAATATTTTTCAGAGACAAGTCAAGTAATAATAAAGAGCTGAATAAAGAGTCTCCAGTGATAGATCACATGCTTTAGATGTGGATTGCCCAGGTCTAAGTTTTATACTGCAATGTATGATTCACCTACCCTCTATATCACTGGAGATGTCATTATAATTGAAAAAGTAAGAAAAGAAAAGTAGTTCTGGACTGATCCCTGAGCACAGAGCTAGAAGTAAGTCCCATGAACAGCTTGTTATGACCACCCTCCCCGCCAAAAAATAGTTTTGGATATATCATGGTTATTCAGTTTAGAACAAAAATATTTACATGATATAATCTAATGTTGAAACTGTTTCCCATTACTATAATTCTTGTGATAAAAGCCACTATAACTCTAGGATGTTCAAACTTAATGATCACATAAATAAAATGTTTAGCACATTTTATTGTTTAGTTAAATTTTAAAACAGCTGTCAATGGGGGCCGGCGAGGTGGCGCTAGAGGTAAGGTGTCTGCCTTGGAAGCGCTAGCCAAGGAAGGACCGCCGCAGTGGTCCCCCCAAGTCCGGGGCAATTTCTGAGCACTTAGCCAGAAGTAACCCCTGAGCATCAAACAGATGTGGCCCGAAAAACCACAAACAAACAAAAAAAACAGCTGTCAATGAAAATAATGTCATTTGTAAAGATGGTTTGAAAGAAAACCATAAAAAAAGAAAACCATGACAATGGAAAGAAAAATATAAAAATGTATTTCAAAATAATTAGCTGTGATTTTTATCTTTCAATCTATATTCTTTATCATATAGTATGTATTTATATACAGTTATTCTGAATATTATCAATATAGATTATGAATATTATCAATCTATTACTTTGAAAAATAAGATAATCATATCTCTAGTGTTTTATATGTCAACTTAAAAATGCACCATACATTATTGTTGAAGTAAGAGCATTTTAAAATGCATAATAATTTTTCCCTTGCCCTGCCATGAGTGATCCTGAGCACAGAGCTAAGGAACACTGCCATGTGTAGCCAAATATTCTAGCAACAAAAAAATAAATTATATAGTCAATAATATTATTGGGTGATTAATTTGCATCAATATTTTCCATTCCATTTATAAATATTATACATTTAATAAAAATACTTATTATAAAACCAATTTGACATGATAATCCCCAAAATACTTATAGTCAGGAGTCAGATTTAAAAATAAATAAAAATTTTGATCAAGTTATTTATTATAGAAAAGTACAATTGGATATTAAGTTATCAATTTCACAAGCATTATTCAGGACAAGTAGGACCCACATTTAATCTTTGGCAAAGTATTTTTGTTATTTGTGCCAGCCCAAAAATGTGCAGACTGGGGTGTTCAATACTCAGACCAACCAAAGTAATGCTGCTCAGGCTCTGTGGTACTGAGATACCTGACAGTATCTAGGGAAATCTCAACCATGACTCAGTGAATAATGCAGTAACATAGTCATATACTCAAGTATTTTGAGTCAGCTACCAAAACCCATTTTTATGACTGAATTTTGTGTAAACAAGTTAACAAATAATTTTTATTGTTTCTTCCATTTTATATTACATTATTTTCTTTTTTTATAATTTGCCACAACTGGTGATACTCAGGGATTACTCCTTGCTCTGCACTCAGAATTTTTTTGTTTGTTTTATTGTTTGGGCCACATCTGGTCGCTCAGGCGTTACTCCTGGCTATGCATTTAATAATCTTTCCTGGCTTGAGGGACCATATGGGAATCTGGGAGATCGAACTGCAGTCTGTCCTAGGCTAGAACGGGCAAGGCAGATAGATGCCTTACAGCTTGTGCCACTGCTCTGACGCCTGCACTCAGAAATCAATCTTCGTGGACTCAAGGAGATTGAAACTGGATCAGTGGCATAAAAACAAGCATCCACCCTGCTGAATTATTGCTGTAGCCTCACATAATTTGTCATATGATGTCAAATAATTGCTATAAAATTTAGTAAATTAGCAAATAAAGGTTGATTAAATCAATCGACAGTGAGTTGATTAAGATAATATAGGATGCAGTATATGCTTAGAGTAGAACTATTGTGGAAAATAGTTTTAATATGGAAAAGTAAAATTTACAAAAACAAAAGATCTTAGGCACAGTGTCACTTCTAAGTCTTTTACTTGGAAAGAATTAACTCAGAAGATATTAATAGGAGAAAATATAAAATTTGTATGTAAACAGACCTCACAAAAATAAACCCTATGAAATGTACAAAGCCATAACATTTTTATAGAAAGAGAATTGTGTTTAAAATGGACAGGACAAAGAAACTCGACTTGTGTTTTTTTGTTTGTTTGTTTGTTTTTTCTATTTTCCTCAACTACCTCATACACTACCCTTCCCCCCCCAATAACCTAGAACTCTTTAACTGTACAGATAAAGGTAGCTTTCCACCTATTTTTGCTGTGAAGGTCATTTTCTCATGTAAAATTACACTTTTTTCCTTTCTTTTCTTTCATTTTTTTCTCTTTGTGGCAGAGACTGAAAGGATTTACCTTAAAAAAAAAACTGCTACTCAGGTAGATGAAATTCAAGATAATCAGTCTGCCCTTTAGATATCTTGAGGCTGTTTATCTTGAGCCACAGTAGTTTCTAGGAACTCTTTGATTTGGACATTGGAGGAAAAAAATATATACATATATATGATATATGAGCCATACTCTTCTGCTTATGTAACTTCTTTCATCTTTCCTTGAAGTCACAGGAAAAATTCCCTCTCAACCCCTAAGCAATAATCCAGAAAAAAAAAAAGTGTTCCTGATGGTCCCTGAAAGAAAAATTTATGTTATGCAGAAGGAAGTTAGGCAAAAGAAGACAGACACAGAATGATTTTTCTCATATATGTTAGAAAGAGACCTACTGGGGGTATAACTAATTCTCAAAGGCAACATAAACTGAGAACCAGTTTTCAGTATGAAGTCCACAATGAAAAGGTAGTGGAAACTGATAACATTAGGGACAATAATGGAGGGAAGTAAATATATGTTACCACATGCCCCCATTCTTTGTGTTACCTTACCTACAAGAAAGACCCTCCCATTTTGGGGAGGAGTCTTGGGGAGGTTACAAAAGGTTTGGACTCAGGGGCAAAAAGGGGATATTGCTTGGATGGAGAAGTAGGAGGAGAGAGGAGATGGCTGAGGGAAAAGCTACAATGCAGGGCTGAATAGGAATCCAACGTAAATGTTATGGTAGGCCACACACATGTGGTGGCTAGGGCTTGAATAAAGCTGATATTACCTGAAGCCTGCCTGTGAGTGAGTTCTCTACCCGCTATCCAGAAGTTGAGGACCAGCTGGAGAGGAATTGGATACATGTGGCCTGGGACAACAAAGAAAGGCCCCTCCATTCAACCTATCACCATCCAGCTCCGTCCAAAGGGCCTTCTTTATTATTTTATTCAACAGATGTGCTAGTGGACGGTATGATGACTGGAATGCTTCAGGCATGAAACACTGCATTAACAGGTTTATAAACCACAGCACTAAAAATATACATGTATATTAATTAGTAAATAATGTATATCTATAATAAGTATACTTCAAAGTCCCCCTAATAAATGCAAATTCATAGTCAAATTTTCACAATTGTTTTATAACATAGGTATCTCTACATATAAATATCTGAAATCCTTTTGGTAGAATGTTAAGCAGTTGGGACAGAATGTTGCATATTTCAAGTTAGTGGAAAATATAATGTTCTTAAATAAGTCTTACACTTCATATTCATAGAAATATTTTACTGCTTCTAGAATTTGTAAAGCACATTAATTTTTTCCTCTCCATTTCCTGCTATAAAATTTACATGGTGTTTTTCTTTATGCTGAAAAACACCATTAGGATCTGACCAATAGCTTTCCAGAAAACTTTAATAGTGTATCTTTCTTCTTGGTTTTCTCAACTTAAATAATATATATATATGTATACATATATATATATATATATATTTAAGTCAATACATTTATGTCTCTGCCCTTAACATATGATTCATATAGTTTCTTTCTGTTCTGCAAAAGTAAATGTGTATGCAAAAGGGAGTCTTAGCAGATACTATACTAAGACTCTATTTACATATTTATTTTGAGGACAGTTTTAGAAAACAGAAAAGGAACAGATGGGATAGAATTGAGGACTGGCAAAGAAGTCAGAGGGCAGAGTTGCACAAAAATGTTAGAGCTTTTTTCTTTCTATGTTTCTTTTTTTTTTAATCTTGTAAGATCTGGAAATTACTCAGAAAGGAGAACTAGCAATGAATGGGGCAGATGGGGTTGTAGAAATCAATTAGAGAGTCAAACTTGAATGCATGCTTTTCAGATTCATGATACAAGTATGAATTACATATATGAAAGTATGTTGCATCAAACCTTTCAAGCAAAGTCAAATGTAGAAAGAGTGCATTGTAAATCTCAACATTATCCTCTTTTAATAAACTGCTAAATATTATAATATTTTAATTTTAATGTAGGATTTCCTAATGGATTGAGATGTTATTCAATATAAAAAAGAAAATGGAAGCCTAGAATTGTCTAAAGTTGTTTCATGACCATATCCATTTTGAAAACCATATCCTACAATAAAAAATTACAGAATAGTCGTAACAAGCTTGTTTTTTCAAATAATTATTTTCTGTGCTTGATTCAAATTAATATATATAATATAGTATAATAATATAATATAATAATATATTATATAATCATGTTATCTTCTTGGTTACAATTAATACAAGCTTCTAGATATTAGAAAACTTTAATATTTCATACAGCTAGAAGCCTGGTTTCAACTTTGAATGCATTACACAGGAAAAAGGCACCATGCAGCCCTTCAGGCAATACAGGATTGGGGTGCTGGGGAAAGGGAGACCCAGCTGTGTACTGAATCTACTATCACTGACCTGGGTATCTCATTTTTCAATCCACAGTGGATCTCTGCCCATAGGACGGTGGAAACTACACAGCCTCAAAACTGCTTATTTTAGAGAAAACCTTTATCTTCTAGACTTAGGAATAATTCCTGGTGGTTCCATTCAGTCTTGTAAATCAACAATACCTAAAGAAAATAAAGAAATATCCTACACTACACAAACCATGCCCATAAATTCATAAATATATATTTTTTGGTTTTGGGGCCACACCCGTTTGATGCTTAGGGGTTACTCCTGGCTAAGTGTTCAGAAATTGCCCCTGGCTTGGGGGACCATTTGGGACTCCAGGGTATCGAACTGTGGTCCTTCCTTAGCTAGCGCTTACAAGGCAGACACCTTACCACTAGTGCCACCTCACTGGCCACTATAAATGTTTTTTAATATTTTTCTATGAGACACTGTTGTAGGAGTAGTAGAAATTGTAAGAGGTTGCTTCATATTACTTCAGTAGAAAGTAGCTTAATAAACTTTGCTTTACTAAAAAAGTATACTTGCCAATGATATCTAAGAGTCGACACTCATTTTTAAATAGATAACATTATAAAAAATAGGACTGCATTAATGTCCTGTTCAAATAGAATCAACCATTTTAGGCATTAGTAGCAGAGGAAAAGAGAATAGTATATCAGCAAGAAGAGCATTTATTACAAATAATTTGACTCAGCAGAATATTGCATATTAATATAATAGAGGCCACTGTGGCTTAAATGATATAGGAATCTGATATAGAAATCTAACGGTAATATAATCTTGATTGCATTTTTGTTTAATAGTGATTTGAACTGTGCTAATTTTTTGCAAAATTTTGTTTTATTTTATTTTTAATTTAGTGTGCTCTAGGTAAAATGATCACAATTACATTAATACTAATTTATGTAATACAAAGTTAACACTACTTTACTGCCACTACCAAAGTTTTATAGGCCATCCATCATGTCTTTGTATCACTTTAATCTACCTTTTTCTTACCCAGCCCCAATCTCTTAACCACACTACTTGTCGTTTTAATTCTATAGTCAAAATCCAAATAGCAAGGCTAGTTTTGCATTATTTAATGAATATAGCCCAGTGGTTATCGATCTATTGGAGGATCTGAAGTCAGAAGAGTTGTGAAAAAATACTAAGAATTTATTATTGAGTATAATCAGCTACATTCTGAAAGAGTGAAACTTGAATGCAGGACAGTAAAAACTAAAAAAACAAACAAACAAACAAACAAAAACAATGACCTGATATTAAGCCATTTAGTTTTGGACTAGATCTTCAAATACATTTTTTCTGGAGTAAACAATTACCCTCCATTCATATAGCTCTATATGATATTTATAAATTTTAATTAAATGAATACTTCATTTCAATTTTCTAAAGCATGATAAAAAAAACTAAATCAGTGGATTCTACATCCACTGATTCACTAGGAATGTTTCTAGTGATTTAATTTCTTGGGCTTATTTCTTTACTTAAATAAATTTGCTTTGGTTTGGTAGAAGTTGCAATGTCACAGATACATTTATGAGTCAAATATTCTAAAATATTTTTCTACAGCTCAACTGTTCACAACTTCTTTAGAAGGAATTAACACCTCCTCTTACAGAGCCCCAGGCATATGTACTTAGATATCTCCTTGTAATTTATCTTGTAACTTTCAAGCCCTGGGGATACCTACATTAATTTCACTTTATGCATAATTTACAAGTATATAAACACATGTACAGACATATAGGAAGTAATAGTGTAAAATATTTATTTAGTTGACTTTTGAAAGTCCTAATGTCTTTAAAATCTGATAAAAGGTTAAAATCATTGAAAAATTGTTTTACAGTAAGAAAATGCACTTAAGTAATGTACTTTTTATAGAGTTCATTATTATGCAACTTTTGTGACAGTGAAATGATAACTCTAATTAACTTTGATTGTAAAATCCATTTGAGTCATTTTAAAGTTTTTTGGGTATCATATTAAATGGTTAAGCAAATTAAAGTTTGGGAATTTAATTTGCCTATCAAAATAAGCTTGTTAAATTAATCCACAGCTAACATAATTCAACTAAATAAGCAGCAGGTTATAAGTTTTAATATAATCAACTTAATTAAGGTTCATGTAATAAAAAGCTCCATTAGTCTAATATTAAATTTATTAACAAAAGATTGTCAGTATCCCTCACTTTTCTTTTAATCACTGACATAGTTAAGTAATTTTTCTTAACACATAAAAATCATCCAAATGAAAACCTTAGGAGTGAATCTAGAGATGAATCTGATAATAACTACAGCTTATACTAAATTTCTCTATTGAAATTTAATTTTTGCTTTGAGATATCACAATATAGTCAGTAGATTTTAGAGACTTGAATAGATGACTAAAATCCCAAGCATGGAAACTTTTTTCCATTTTCAAAATTAAATAAATTCCTTGTTCATGAAAAGAACAATCATCACAAAAAACTGAAGGTTTAAGGAGATTTTTTTTTTACATTTTTATTGTGGTAAATGTGAATTACAAATCTTTTTCAGTAATATTTAAGGCAATAATGACAATGAATGAGGGGCATTCCTACCACCAGTGTTGTCCTCCCTCCATTTCCTGTTCCCATCATGCAGCCCATATCGCCCTCCATTACCCCCCTTAATGCTAGAGGAACTGTTTCCCACTTGTACAACTTGTTGTAGATTGAGTATCGATCCTGTTGTCGTTGACTATGGATTTGGTATTCAAGTCTGATCATTTTTTTATTTCCACCTAATGAACATATAACTATCTTGTCCTGGTACCATCAGGGTGTCAGGGGAGGCAAACAAAAAAGAGAAAAAGTAGAAGGAGTATGTCTAGATGTTAAAAATAACTATTTAGAAGAAGGAAGGGAAAAAAGAAGAAAAAGGTAGCAAACAACACAGAAAAAAAAATAATAAGAGAGTAACAACAAAAGTACAAAAATAAAAAAAGAATAAACCAACTATAAATCTATGTTTATTTTCCTTGATTGGAATAATTCAAGGTGAACAGCTATAATCAATGTGCATAGATTGATCATCTATAAATTAATAAGAATAATTTGAGATGAATTACTTTATAATTGTTTCATTCCAACAAAGAACAAAAATTAGCAATTTATAGTAGAGTATCTATCTTGGTCATAAAATCTGTAAAGTAGTAAAAGTTCCTGATATCTATACAAAATGAACATTATATTGCTGAAAATGTACATAATAATATGCTTAAACTTCTTGAGCAACTTCAGTTACAGTTTTATTTCTTCTCTATAGAATAAATCTTTTAACCAGAAACATTACTCTAAGTAAAATGTTTTTGATCCTATATAGTTTTTGACTCACTGAGAGAAACTATAAAGAAAATAAAAGTAATATTCCCAGCAGTTCATCAAAATAGCTTTTTAAAATTATATTTAATTGTTCATACATAAAGTAAAATGATTTTATGCATTCTTATGATCAGTGTTATTGTGATAAAACTACATCACCTTCACACCTAGAGAAATGTTTGGTATCAGAACAAAAGATTGAGAATAAATATAAAGTGAATATAATAGTTTATTTTATTATATAAAATTTGCCTTTCTTGGTTTTCTAAATTGTCACTGGTAAAAGGAATTATTTCACAGAAAATCAACAATTCACAATACATCATTACGGTAAGGTGATTTCATACAAAAAGAAGAACCAATGAAATGGAACTTGATTATGTAGTGTAAATTTCAGCTTCATCAATTTTGTGTTGATTCTGAGAACACTTTTCTATTGCTAAGTTTTTCCACATGGAAATAAATAGTGATAATTGTTTATACATTGAAGTATTATCAGACATCTAAGAGTAAGAACACATAAATAATTTAGAAGAGTGCCTGGCATAGAAAAATTCAACATATATACATATGTATGTATATATATACATAATGAGAAAACAACTTTGAATTTGAGCTTAGTATAGGTCATATTTTGTTAATAATAAGTTATATTATTTATAGAATTAAAATTCTATAAATCACATATAAATGTATTAATATACAAATGTATTTCTATTTATTTGTATACTATATAATTTATATACATTTATATAAAGTATATAAATGTATATAAAATATAAAGTTATAAATGAATATTATTTATATTAATAAATATGTTTATATTTATGCTACTATATATGTAGGCATGTTTGTATATATAATTATGTATTTATAATTTTTCCTTGAAGAAAACTTACAAATCAATTATGTGTAAGTTTATCCCTTGGAGAAAAATTTAAAAATCATTGATTCTAATTACAATGTCACAAAATTGTACTATTGAAAAGGTACTTAATCTCTATAACGTATAGACAGCATATAAACTTTAGAACTAGTACAGAATTTAAGACACTTGTTCAATTAACTTCAGCAACAATGATAGTTTGAATTCTGGACAGCATATGAACTTCAGATACCAACAGCTATTATCATAAGAACACACTAGTGTTGCCTGAAAGCAGAAAAGACCACCTGGCAGCTGAACTAGAGTGGGTATAGAGATGCCTAATGGGTTAAGATGCTTGCCTTGTAGGAAGTCAAACTAAATTCAATCCTCAGCACCACAGAAGGTTCCCCCAGAACTACGATTATCACTGAGCATGGACAGTAGTAAGCTGTGCACCACCAGGTTTGGCCTAAAACTAAACATTATTTTTAGAAATTAAAAATGAACCTATAAAATTCAATCGTAAATATAACAAAAACAATTAAATATATCAAATGGGACATATCCTTTTATGTCCCATTTATGGGGCCCAGAAGATAGCATGGAGGTAAGACGTTTGCCTTTCATGCAAAAGGTCATCGGTTGGAATCCCGGTGCTCCATATGGTCCCCCGTGCCTGCCAGGAACAATTTCTGAGCATGGAGCCAGGAAAACCCCTGAGCGCTGCCGGGTGTGACCCAAAAACCAAAAAAAAAAAAAAAAGTCCCATTCATATATTTGTTTAGTGATGTGATATTTGATATGATATGATATATTTGATTCAGATAATGGTATTTAATATGCTCAGTGATAGACTTATCATTTAAATAATTAATTTTAAATAAAGTATAAAATACAAATGAAAGATTATTAAATTTTAAAAAGTATCTGGAACTTTAAAACAAGAACTTTTGTCAAAAACAGAAAGTTAAAACATAAAGCCATAAACATAATACATAAATTAAAATAATAGAGATCCAATGACAACAAATGATGGATATATGATATAAGTGTATAGTGATTGGACAGAGAAATAGATAAGAAGTTGGTATCATTAAATAAATAGGATTGTATAGTTAGCACAATTTTAAACTTTTTCAGATTCAAATCATTGTATCTTAAATGAATTTGTAAAAATAATCAATGCATTTGCACTAGAGGGCCTAAAATGAAGCTCTTTGTAGGATATATATCATGATTAAAGAGTTTGCTAGAATGTTTTACCTTCAAATAATGGCTCATAATCTTAAAAATATTATATAAATATTTAGTATGACTTTTATAAAAAATAAATTATTATAACAGCATCCATTGCCTATCTATAATGGCTAGCAAAATAACTATATGAGAATGATAATTATTTGAATTATATTGTCAAGGATAGATATCTTTAGCATTTTAGATTTTAGGGCTTCATCTAAGATTTTATTGAGTTTTTCTGTAAAATATTTTAATATTATGATCCTATAAGGATGGGCATTCAGTCTAATTAATAAATGTAAAGTTATAAATGTTTAGCCTATTGAATAAAATGGCAGCTATTATTCTAAAATATAATAAATAATTAAGCATAAAATACTCAAACAATAAAGTAAGCAAGAGCTTAGGACTTGTGTTATAACTCAATAACTATCATAATTATTTACCTTCATTAATTAGCATAAATGTATACATTTATTTATGTAGAAGAGCAAAATAATCAAAATTGTATTTTGGCTGAAAAAATATTTTATTCATACTAAGTATTAATTTAGAAGAAGAAAATGTCAGTTCTAAAAAGCTAACAATGTAAGAAAAATAATGAGAAAGCCTACTGACACAAACTCTCCAAGAAATCATATTATCCAATAAACACTGCATATAACTTAAATTATAATAATAACAGTATGAGGGTTTAGTTGTTTAATCTTGTATTACTTATTGGAATCCTAAGCAATTCCAATATTATCCAATTCTGCTTTTAAAAGCTGCAACAGAATGATCAAAGAACATTGAATAAAATAATGTTGATAGAGATCTTACTACATTTATAAGTTAATTTTAAAAGATATATGCTTATGTATGCTAGTTTTTGTTTGCTTAGATCACATCTGGATGTGCTCAAGATTTACTTCTGAAGACTGCACTTAGTGAACACACCAGGTAGGCCTCAGGCAACCATATGTTAGGGATTAAATCAGTCTTGCAGGTGCAATCAAGTGCCCTACCCACAAACTATCTCTCCAGTTACTGTATACTTACAAGTTAAATTCATGACTGTCATATACATAAGACTGGGGCTCTGAGGCAGGGAGATGAAGCTTTAGGGTTTGTATGCTATGACATAGTCATATTATCTATGAATATGAAGCATTTCTTGAACATGTACATATTTGGAATAACGTTAAGTGTATATTATAAAATCTAGGACAAGGATTTACAAAAGAATATAGGTATGTATTTCTGCAATGCTAATATAGAAAAATAATGGGATCTTAAAATTATCAGTATATAAAATTAGAAGAACACAGTATCTAAAATGTTTCTGCTGCTACTTAATAAATGTAGCAGTTTTCAGATTGTGCTATGACAAATAAGTTTAGAAGCTGACAATCTTCCTAAAAATTATAAAGTGTTGAAAAAACAGAAAAACAATACTAAATAAAGGTAGTTACAGTAACACGTCTTAAGGCACTAGTACTGAAACAGTGTTGTGTGGGATCATCAGAGAAGACTCCAAATCCTCCAAATCTGATTCAGATTATGAGGGAGCAGCAACTTTTTATATTAAAATCAAAATGTTAATACCAGTAAACAGTGTACATAACTTAATTGAAATAACAGTTTTGGAAGTTAATGAATAGAAACAGAAAAACAAAAAAATAAAATGAAGAAATATATACAATATGTATAACAGTAATAGGACAACTAGAAAATGAGGAACAATCATGAATTGAGAATATTAAAATAGAGAAGGAAAAATAAAAAGATCAAAAATATTACTAGTAGTCAACCCTAAAAGTTTTCCCAATTTAATGCTAACATCAGACAGAAAACCACAGATGAACAAAACTCAGACAAGAATTAGGACATATAATTCCCTTTTCCACACAAATATACGTAGGCATTATATTTTCATTTCAACTTTGTTTGAAATTGCATCACAACCAGTGATATTTCCCAAAAATTTGAGGATCATTCCTCATTCCAGCATCAAGTAATGTGCACACACATGCACACAGACACACAGACACACACAAACACACACACACGGACTAAAAACAGCAAAGTATTACAAGAATAAAATTTTCTGAATGTGATAAAGAATATCTACTAAAACTCAGCTTTACACTTAAGGGTAAAAAATAAAAGTTCCCCACTAAAATTAAGCACTTGCAAATATTGTTCTTCTCAGCACTCCTTTCTAACATATACTAGAAAACTCACTTGTGTAATTGAAACGTGAAATGAAATGACTTCAGTATATATGCCAATCACTAAATCTTTGTGTTTCTTGTTTCTTAATTGGAGTGGCAAGTAGGAATATTAAAGATGGAGTAAATTCAATTTCCTCTTTAAGGAAAAATTATTCTCTATTTCTAACCTCATTATAACAGCTTGATTGTATACATTTCATTTTTAGTATAATAAAAAATCCTACTACCTCACTTTAGTGGAGAACAAACATGTTCATTAGTTTTCTATTAATTAAGGAACTAAATGAGTAAAGTATGCCCAATTTTTTGGGGGGAGAGGGGGTAGAGTTGGTTCAAACCCAGCAGCGCTCAGGGCTTACTCTTGGATCTATACTCAGAAATCGCTCCTGGCAGGCTCGGGGGACCATATGGGATGCCGGGATTCGAACCACAGTCCTTCTGCATCTAAGACAAACGCCTTACAACTGTGCTATCTCTCCGGCTCCAATATGACCATTTTTTTTTAAGCTGGAAATGAATGTTCTGATGCAAGAATATTTCCTATGGCATTGTGAAAGAAAAAGACAATATTCTTTCAGAACTAGTCTCAATTAAAGAAGAATATTGTAAAAAGTAAGCCTTACATACTTAAATATGCACTTTTTATTTTAAAAGAATAATCATAAATCTCTTACTTTGTCACTCTCTTCCTGCTAAGGAAATTACTTAAACTTATACTTTCAGAAATATAAATAGTTCAGGATGTCCCAGTCTTTCTGCAAATACACTATAACATTATTAGATAAGAATTTAATAATTTGTAGAATAAAATAGTGTATGCAAACCTCACATATAGTGTGGAAAAATAACTA
>PVKC010016751.1:0-20594 GCA_004027635.1 Crocidura indochinensis
CACAGAAACACACTTAGCCTAAACACACATTCTATACACAGAAACACATCAGTGTAATCCCTGCCTGCTGTACTGAGCCTGTGCATATGAGCAGTGACCCTTTCCTACTGTCCTCTGGCAAGGCGGAGGAAACACTCCTAGCACCTCTTTGAAAGGGAGAGGGGCGCCTGGGTGCTGTTGAGAGTCCACAATGGAATCCTGTTCTGCAGCTAGTGCTGGGAAGAGGCTGGCGCCGCTCCCCACCCCACCCATTTTCTCCTGTGGTTATGGCGCCCAAGAAAACACACGAAGAAAGTATTCATTTTGAGCACAATGAGGAATGTCATTGGGGAACTTGCCCGCCTGTTAGTTTCCTTTGTGTGTGTGTTTTTCCCCTCCCATGGAAGATGCACACACAGTGATCGCTAGGCTCCTCCTATTAGGACCAGGATGACTCTGCTCTTTGCACTGTAGAGTGGTGGAAGTTGAGGTATGCACAATCCTGAAGTTTTCACAGCTCAGTTTGGTATTTGCCAAATGTCCCTGAATTTCTTTTCTTGGCAGAGCCAATGATGGGAGTCACCTGGTCTGTTCTCAAGCACTCAGTATTCAGCGTTTCTCTCCCTGCCCCCTATTCTGTACTACTTCAGGTCTGTCACATAGCCAGACTGGGGCCCTCACTTTAGTTGCAAAATATTAGTAGGAAGGAAAAGTCATTTTACATGGAAGTGACTTTTTTGGGGGACGTGGCAAATGAAATGTTCTGGTAGCAGCTGTTTTCTGAGGAACTGATCAGAGTTGCCGAGAAAGGAATGTTTACAATACTCAGTATACACCCTAGTTGAAAAAGGTGCAAGCTGTGACTAAACTGGGGTATTGAAATGGGAAAAAATAGTTTACAAAATGATCTACACATGTTTAAAAAACCTAGGCACCCTGGCTTTGCATTTTAGCCTGTCTTTCAAACACCATGATTTGCTCTGGTTTTACAGCGGAAATCTTTCTTCGGTGTAGAAATCAGTAATGAGGGCTGAAAGACTTAACAGGAACCCCTGTGGTGGGTGATGCGGTAGAGAGTCTGGGAAGGAGCAGGCACCTTTGTTCATACAGTTTCTCAAAGAGAAACGTCCTCATTTGCCCCCCCCCACCCTGCATTTGCCCCCCACCCTCAAGTCCTCCAGTTAGTGTATCCTTTGGCTGATACCCTTTCTCAGGCCTCAGTTTTTTAACAGTGAAGCACCCTTACCTGTCTGTTCTCACCACAGCAAACTCTTATCGCCTTTTCCAGTACCTCAAGAGCTTACATTTTATTTGTTTGAATAATGTTTTATTTTACAAACTCCTTGAAGACGGGGTCATTTCCTTATTATTTTTGGTTATTATTCTAGTCACCACTATGGGATAGATTGATAAATATTTACTTGATAAATGTTTATTCACTTGAAGGAGACCATCCGTGAATGGAGTTTGGGTGGCTGCAGGAAGACCAGCACAAAGATTTAAGTCCTTGGCCTCAACTTCAAATACATCTGGGCCCAGGGAGCTAAAGTAAATGGGCAAACTAGATTGATTAGGTCACTTGAATTGTTCTGGGAAGGCCCCACTTTAGCCGGATCTTCTCTTCCCTCCTTCACTGGAGGCTAATTCTCTCAGCACAGGGTTGTAGTTTGGACTGTGGTAAGTTTGTAGGACTCTGTGGGTGGATTGGTTATGAGTGACTTAGGTTAGTTCAGCCAGCTGGGGAGGGAAGAGACTGCTGGAGGCTGTAAAGTATCAAGACAGTCTGTGAGCAAAGGCCAGAGATGGTCAGATTAGAAAGTTCAGAAAGAAAAGTTGGCAATGGTGGATTATTTCCAAACAGATCACCTTCTTGTAGGTTCTGAGACTGTAATCAGGTCTAGATCTATGCTCAATGAACTAGGTATGGGAACTGTAGGGTGGTAGTACAAAGGCATCTAGAACTAGTAGCACTGCTTTTCCCTCAAATATGCAGACACACATGTCAGGAAAGCACATGTCCAAAAATCACTCTACTGTTCATCCAGGTCATCTCAGAACCATCAGAAGGTGTGTCTAGAAGAAGAAATGATGAGGCAAAGTCAGATTATAGGGGGTGGAGGCCTGGATGGAAGACGAGAGAGGGAACCAGTGAATGAAGTCACTCCTTTCTTGAGAGTTTGACCAAAAGGAAGTAAAAAAGACAAAGAGGAAAGGTAGGGTCAGAGGAAAATACCAGCAAGACAGAAGGGATGGGAGGGATAATGTTTCTCTGTAATAATTAGGTTCTGAAGTGAGTAGAGCACATATGAGAAGGTGGTGATGGTCAGTTTCTGAGAAGGAAATGGTGAGCAGACACGCTGTCCTGTGGCCCTGGGGTGTGCTTTGGGGATTGTGTGTGTAGTGTGTAGATCTAACACACATTCCCCTCCCCACTCCAGCTACAGGTTTGAGTAACAGGTGCTCAAGAAACATTCTTGGAAAGACCTGGAGAAGCCTTTCCTTCCTCCTTCCTCCTGCTTTGAAAACTCACCGGAAGCCAGAGACTTCCTGAAGTCTTGAGGAGAAGTAGGTGTCCAGACTATGCCTTAGAAGATGGTTCAAGAAACTGTTCCTGTTCCTTTTCTTTCTTTTTTTTTTCTTTTTTCTTTTTGGGTCACACCTGGCAGCGCTCAGGGGTTACTCCTGGTTCTACGCTCAGAAATCACCCCTGGAAGGCACAGGGGACCACATGGGATGCCGGGAATCGAACCACCGTCGTTCTGCATGCAAAGCAAATGCCTTACCTTCATGCTATCTCTCCGGCCCCGAAATTGTTTCTTTTCTGCACAGGATCCTGTTTTGACAGAATTCCCAGGGCTGATCTGAGCACTTGATGGCCTTTTGGTCAGATTAACTGCGCCTGAAGCATTCCAGAAAATAGTAGGCGAGAAAGTAGCACCAATGACTCTGACAGGACTGTAGACTTCGGTGATAGTATTGGGATGTGGTAAAATCTGGTTTATGAATACTTTTTCACTTTATAAAGAAGTTTTCACTTTACCAGGGCATCGCTACATTTCCATCTGTGGATTTCCCTCTCCAATAGTTTCAGAATATCCCATGATCAGTCAACAAATCTATTTCAGATGTGTTGTTACTTAGCAACCGTTCCTAAGCGTGTCTGTAATTAAGATGAAAGTTCTAAGGTAACAACAATGCCCAAAAAGCCCCATTTTCACCATTTTCTCACAGTGCCAGAGCAGAGGGAATAAGAGAGAGAGAGAAGACTATTTTAGGGAGAGCATAGTGTCTGAAATATCTGAATATGTGGGTGTCCCCTTACTTCTCTGGGGGCTGTGCTTCACCAATCAGCGCCTGGATTTTCCTTCTCCTGTCTCATTTCCGTTGATCTGGATGGGGAGCAGAACCTTTGCAAGTGGGGTTTTCCCTATCCCATCTGCAGCAGTACCAGGCCCACCTGGACACCAGAGCTGGGTGCATGTCAGCGTGTGGGGCGACCAGAGAGCCCCACGTGGGCACCATCTGACCTAGATTAAGCAGCGAGGCAGGCATGTTCTGTACTTGGGCAACAATGCGAGTGCCTTTCTCCAGAGGATTTGTAAAGGAAGGCTCAGATGAATTTTTTCCTATTCATCGTGTCTGGCTCATAGCAGGCATCTTACAAATGCTTCTCTTTCCCTTCCCGCTCCATTCTGTTCCTGGAGCAAGCAGGCGGCAGGGTTTCCATGACGACCTGTTGTTGAATGACCTCCTTTCAGACCTGTGAGAAGCCCAGTGTGCCCCAGCACAGCCAGGCCGCACCTAATGGAAAGCTTTGCTGGTACAAGAGGATCCAGCCCCGGTCAACAAGCAATTTCTGAGTGACCCCATCAGCTGTCTAGGGGCGCTCTCCTACTAGGGTTTGCTCGTGGGTGGGCGTCTGCCTCAAGAACACTGGCAGATGGCTCTGGTCCTGTTTTGCTTCCAAGCCTTCGGTTTATAATCTTGGGCAAGTCAGAAGCACCTTGAATTTTAATTTCCGTGTCCTTACACCGGGGAACATGGATAATAGAGTAAGAATAAGCCCAGATGAAATTTTGACAGTGCTGCGAAAAGCCCTCTCAGTTTTCATTGATTACAGACAGGTACTGAGAGGTTTTGATGTTCCTGGTGTTGTACAAATTTTCTAATATGTTCCTGTCAGAGCAAATGAATGGATCCACTTAGTTTTATAAAATGGCAATTTAATATTCCACAGTCTCGATGTTCCCGAGTTTATTCAACCATGCCTTACCTCACGGACGCGTAAGTAAATAGCGTGTTGTATGTGAGGCCTTTATAAATGTGTTTTCATCAGTAGTAAAGAGACTTTGCTAGAGGAGTTCAAATTTGCAGGAAAATTTGCCAGATCAAAAGGCGTGTTTATTTATTGACTTGTTGTTTGTTTTTGGTTTGGGTTTTTGGGCCACACCCGGTGGCACTTGGGTTACTCCTGGCTCTGTGCTCAGAAGTCATTCCTGGCAGGGTTGAGAGATCATATGGGATGCCAGGGATTGAACCTGGGCCCATCCTGGGTCAGCCACATGCAAGGCAAACGCTCTGCTGCTGTACTATTGCTCCGGCCCCATATTGACTTGTTTTTTTTTTTTTTTTTTTTTTTGCCATACTTCTTAGGGATGCTAAAGATGACTCTGCACTAAGGAATTACTCCTGGTGGTGCTCAGGAAAGTATATGGGCTGCTGAAGACTGAATTTGGGTTATCAGTGTGCAAGGCAAGTACCCTATCTGTGGTACTATAACTTCAGCCAAAGCATGCATATTTAATATCTGGTTGGGTACTACTAGCTTTCTCTTCCTCAAATGCAGCGACAACTTATTATTATTATTATTTTTTTTAACATTTCTCATCATGTATGAGAATACTCTTCTTTCCATTCTCCTACAAGTAAAATCTACTGGATAAGAAGTCTTTGTTTTATTAATCCAAAGGGGCTCTTTATATATCCCAAGTGCCTTTGATTTTTATGTATTTTTCCCTTGAGAAGTTGTTTCAGTGTTGGCCTCTGTTTTGCAGAGGAGATTAAGAGACACATGATGTTAAGTGGCTGAAGAGTACTGAGCTGGAAGTGGGTTCCTCTGGGCCTGTTGGTCTTGTGGGCTGGGTTTGGTAATGTTTGGGAGGCCCAGCAAGCAGGCTTTGAGGGTGGGAGATGTCAGTGGGACATTTGAGTGTCTGGAAATAGGCTGAGGGAAGTCACCAAGCACAGAAGACTAACAGGTTTATACTCTGGGATCTCTAAGTGCCAGAACCCCTGTGGTTCAACTTACAGGGGATATCTCACTCTGGGAGTTTTAGAAGAGAAATTCTATGCCTTTTGGTTTGTTTTGTGTTACTCTACAGTGCTTATGTTTTACTCTTGACTCTGCTCAGGGTTTTATTGCTCCTGAGGGTGCTGGGCCATATATGGTACTGATGATCAAACCCAGGTTAGCCAAATGCAAGGCAAGTTCCTTATCTGCCTCTACTATCTTTCTAGGCTGATTTCATTTCTTTTTTTCTTTTTATGTGGGGGAACACACTCAGCACCTCTCAGGGATTACTCCTTGCTCTGTGTCCAGAATTTGCTCCTAGCAGGTATGGGAGACCATATGGAATGCCAGAATTCGAACCTGAATTGGCCTTGTGCACAGCAAATGCCCTACCTCTGTTCTATCTCTCCGACCCTCTTTTTTTCTTTTATGAAGACTGGAAGCAGGGCCAGGTGGTGGCGCTGGAGGTATGGTGCCTGCCTTGCCTGTGCTAGCCTAGGACGGACTGCGGTTTGATCCCCCGGTTTCCCATATGGTCCCCCAAGCCAGGAGCGACTTCTGAGCGCATAGCCAGGAGTAACCCCTGAGTGTCACTGGGTGTGGCCCAAAACCACAAAAAAAGACTGGAAGCAATCTTCTCTGAGGCCTTTTATTCAATTCATGTTTCAGAGAGGGACTCCAAATTCTTGGGAGATGATCAAAACTTCCAAGTTGGTCCTGATTAAGAACTAGAATTTGGGGCTCTTCAACTCTCTCAGAGTAAACTGTTAACATCTTTATGCTACTTGTTTATTTATTTTTCTCTCCTGTGGATTTCTTACCTTGAAAACAGGGCCAGTTGTGCTTATTTCACTGAATTGTTATACTGAGTAGCTAATAAACGCACTTTCCATGTTTGAATTTTAACCTCCCTGTCTATATCTGTTGAAAGCTTCTCCTATTTTCAGCTTCCATTATCCATTTAACATGGGCTTCCTCAACACTTGTTGAGTTAATGGAAGGTTAAAAGAGATAATTGCTCTATATGTCTCTGTACAATCACTCCCATGGACATCAACACAGTCTCAAATGCACCACTGTATAGCCACTTCATAGCAGTCGCATCTTTATCCTTTATCCTGTTTTCAGGCAAGGGGATACATGAAATACTTAGAATAAAATGAATTCTCTCCTGACTTAAAAGAACTTAGAGAAGATGATGCCACAATTTTCTTTAGATGCTCTTTTTGATTTTTTTGTTTATTATTTGGGTCACACCTGGCAGCACTCAGGGGTCACTCCTGACTCTATGCTCAGAAATCGCCCCTGGCAGGCACGGGGACCATATGGGATGCCGGGATTTGAACCAATGACCTTCTGCATGAAAGGCAAACGCCTTATCTCCATGCTATCTCTCCGGCCCAGCTCATTTTGATTTTTAATGATCTTGTTTGCTTTAGTACTTGACTTACACAGTTGCTGACTCTTGGTTTCTTCCTGCTCTCCCTGCCCCCTCATTGGGTGGTTTGGTTGTCTTGACAACCCTGTGGGAGGGATTGTTACATAACAGGCTTTGTTTATTGCCCTGGGATGGGAATTGTTAGTCCATACCTGAAGATGCTCAGGAGTTAGTCCTGGCACCTCTTTCAGGAATCACTCCTGGTTGTACTAGAAGGTGAAGAAGGGAGGGACGACCATTTTGGATGCTGGGGATCTAACTGGGGTCAACTGTGTACAAGGCAAGTGTCCTATCCACTGTACTATTGCTCTGACCACACATAATGCACCTTAAAATTGACACAAGGGAGTTATTCTAAGGGGCATTTCTTAGGAAAATGGGTGCCTCCGCTGGTCCTACTAGATGGAGTAGATACAGTCCAGAAAATAGCTTTAAAAACTTCTTGTCTACGTGCTTGATCAGTCCTGTTTATTGTCATAGAAAAGGCACAAGCACATTGAGGCCAGATATCGGGGCATTGTCCAAACATAAAGAATCTTCTTAAAAAATTTTTTTTAGTGATGACCCATCTGGGTTTGGTATATGAACCCTGATGTAGACATAGCAATGCCATCTGTCTATGAGCATTTGGTATTTGCTCAAGAAGGAGATTTTCTGAAGAATTCTGTTATAAAGAGTGGCTGGATGAGGGGTGACAATAGATTGTCAGCTACCCTGTTTGGCTTAACCTTGGGATGAGCATTTACTGTGGTACATTCTTGGTAGCATATGGGTTTATCTGAATATGCTTGATATTTGACTTAGGATCCAAAGTGGAGGAGAGCTTAACATACTTTTTTTTTTTTTTTTTGGTTTTTGGGTCACACCGGGCAGTGCTCAGGGGTTACTCCTGGCTCCATGCTCAGAAATTGCTCCTGGCAGGCACGGGGGACCATATGGGGCACCGGGATTCGAACCGATGACCTTTTGCATGAAAGGCAAACGCCTTACCTCCATGCTATCTCCCGGGCCCCAGCTTAACATACTTTAATCATTTTATTTTCATTTAAGCACACAGGTTCCCTCTCCTGTTTTATTTGATTCTACTCTACTTTCACAAGATTTACTTTTCCAGTTTTAAATGCTCTTCTTGTGCTTTTCTCTGTCAATAGGTAATTTTTATGTCCAAGGTTAACAACACCAAAAATCCTTTGCAAGTTTATTGTTTTATTTTTTTATTATTAATTTTGATATATTAGACATAAAAAGTTGTAATGACTTACAAAGAATTTCTGTATATTTTTTGTCTGGAATTTTCCAAATGATATATTTGACAAATTTGCCTTACTTTGTCTTCATTTATTTTGCCTGAATTTTTGTCTGAATTTTTGCTGAATTTTGTCTTACTTTTTTCCCTGAACTATTGATAAAAATACATATATCACATTCTTTTTAAGTTCTCTTACATAAAAACCATAAATTTCAAAATTGGGAAATTGACATCGATACTATTATGCTATATAATCCACAGATTTATTCAGATTTTCCTAATTGAAATAATATAATTTTAAGGGAAAGAAAATTCAAAAATCATGAAGTGTCCAAAAATATTGCATTTATTTGATATTTTTTAATTTGGAATCTAATTCTTTCTTTTCTTTAATGACTGACATTTTTGAGGAATGCAGCCTACTTTTCTTTTTATATTATAGTATGCTCTTTATTTTATATTTACTTTATGTATCCTTATGATTAGAGTTAGGGTATGCATTCTTCCAGAAAAAATATAATTAATCAAAAATAAATTAATTGGGATCAAAGAGATAGCACAGCGGCAGGGCATTTGCCTTGCACTCGGTCGACTGGAACAGATCCGGTTTTGATTTCCAGCATCCCATATGGTCCCCTGAGTCTGCCAGGGATGATTTCTGAGCACAGAGTCAGGAGCAACCCCTGAGCACTGCCAGGTATGGCCCCCAAATAAAAAAAATGTTAAAGTTTTTGTTTATGTCATCACTTACTGCTTTATATTTAATCTATTGTTCTATATTAAGTATTGTGAATACTGAGTAAAATAAGAGAAATAGTTTTTTTGGGCTGTTTGCTTAGGGCCACTTTTAGCTGTGCTCAGGGTTGCCATATATAGTATTGAGCATCAAACCTAAGTTGATTGCCTTGCCTTGCATAAGACCTTCATTCTTCTACTATATGGCTGGCTCTGGTCATTTTCTTGATATCATAGTAAATTCAAGTTGGACACACCCAAATCCCACTCATTCATTTAGTTTGTAACTTAATCACATTTCTTTAAACTTTAAAGTTGTTCCTATTAATTATATATCTAATATTTTTTTCTTTTCCAGCCAACATCCAATATTTTTAATCACTTCAAATGCTTGCTAAATCAAACCTGAAGACTCAAACAAACAAAATTTTTGGTACTTACACAAATTTTAGACATAGATAAGTTTTTTTTTATGTTCAATACAGCAGATTTCATATTTTCTGAAACATTTTGATACTGTTGGAAAACCCTTATATTTTCACCTTTAATCAATCATGAATCTAAGGTGAATTTCATTTGGGTATATGAAGATGTCCCATTGTGAAACAGTCCCTAAAGTTTAATATCTAATGTTCAAGGATGATTATGGACTTAAAATAGGAATACTATGACTTTCATTTGACTTTAGTATTCTTATATTTGATTGTGAATCTTCCCAGAGCTAAAAGACACATGATTACTATGGGAAGAAGATCTGTTTTGAGTGCTAGGCTGAGGGTGCTGTGCTAACAGTTGGGGTGACTGGGCCATTACACAGTTGTTTATCTGGAGATGTGGGCTGGAGGAGGCCTATGTCTAGGCTCCCTTCGAACTGCCATTAAGTCCATTTTAGAATCACTGTGACAAGCTAAGCACTTTGTAGTTGCTATGACAACAAATAGCAGTTCCTACCCTTAAGATGTGATGAATTTTCAACCTTGGTCTCCCGTCCTTGGTCTTTTGATGGCCTTCAACATTTTTTTTTTTATTTCTGTTTGTGTATTCTTCGAATAATTCCTTATTTGATTTGATGCACCATGATCTACAATGTTGTTCTTGATAGGGGTTCAGGGGGCATCCAAGGTGTCTGCCTCCACCGGTGTGTCTGCTCCCCTCCATTGTCTCACAACTCATGTCCTTTCTTTCAACGTGGCTAGCTGTGTGTCTGGGTCCTTATCCCACTTGCAACTCATTTCCTCCTTTGCTTTATCACTCTTTGCATTTTTCAAAAGCTCTTGTGAATCTTATTCAGTTATTTTATTCTATCTTATCTGACTATACGTTTCATTTCAAATTATCTGGCTACAGATCTTAAGCTTCATATTAATGAAAATGTTTTTCTCTAATTTCTCCATGGTACTTTGAATTAGAGTCTGCAAAGCCTTAGACCCCAGAAAGAGTTCACTAAGGCTAGAAAACTTGATTCTGAAAATCTTTGATCACACATTGTACTGCACAGCTGGGAGCTCTGTGTCTATATTGTAGCGCACGCACATGTGTGTGTGTGTGTGTGTGTGTGTGTGTGTGTGTATGTGTATTTGTATATTCTGCAGGGTTCTGTAATGGCTCTTTTAGGGGATGATTCCTTGTCTATTTTTATTTTTATTTTTAATAATATCTTTATTTAATTCCTTGTGTATTTAAAAGCTAAGGCTAGTCAAGGAAGTGAGCAGAAAGAAAGCAGTAATTTACGGAAGAACCCTATAAGCTCCAAAAATATTTTCTCTAGATGACCATTAATTCCACCAAATCAGTGACTCATTCGGGTAATAAGCAACTCCTCCTTTCCAAGAAGAGCCAATGCTTTATCAGTCATTTTGCTCTAAGATGAATGCACAGATCCAGACTGGGACCTCACAGCATGCTGCAATGATTATGACTCAAGTCTAGAAGGGTGCATTGAAGAAAGTGATGTTAGAACATAGAGACTCCTTAGAACACAGAGAATGGGGTCACCCATCGGGAGTTTTGTCTAGCCACAGGACAGGAAAAGGATGGGTTGCTTGTCATAGAAAGGGAGAGAAAGTGGGGGGAGAGGTTAGGGTAGGGAGAGAGAGAGAGAGACAGAGACAGAGATAGAGACAGAGACAGAGAGACAGAGAACAGAGAGAGAGAGAGAAGAGGAAAGAGTAGGAGAGGGAGAGATGGGGCCAGAGAGATAGCACAGCGGTGTTTGTCTTGCAAGCCAATCCAGGACCTAAGGTGGTTGGTTCAAATCCCGGTGTCCCAAATGGTCCCCGTGCCTGCCAGGGGCTATTTCTGAGCAGATAGCCAGGAGTAACCCCTGTGCACTGCTGGGTGTGGCCCAAAAAGAAAATAAAAAAAAAGGAAAGGGAGAGAGAGGAGACAAAAGAGGAGGGTGAGAGAGAAACAGAGAGAGAGAGAGAGAGAGAGAGAGAGAGAGAGAGAGAGAGAGACAGAGAGAGACAGAGAGACAGAGAGAGACAGAGAGAAAAGAAAAATAAATTCAATGGACCAGAAAACAGCAGGGAAGGCGTGTGTGTGTGTGTGTGTGTGTGTGTGTGTGTGTGTGTGTGTGTGTTGAAAATCCCCTATCGCCTTCTTGCCTTCTCTTTTCTTCTACTTTTGCTTAGCCTCTACATCCTGGTTCTATTATGCCTTGACTCTTGGCATGTACATTGATAGGGTCTTGGAAAAAGAACTTCAAGGTAAAGGACCTGTAATGAAAGTAGGTACTGGAATCATGCCCTTTCATTTACTTTTTTCCTTTTGAAAGTTCTTTGTTTTGTTTTGGGTCACACCCTGTGATGCTTAGGGGTTACTCCTGGATCTGTGCTCAGAAATTACTCTTGGCTTAGGGGACCATATGGGACACCTGGGAGTCAAACCTCGGTATGTCCTAGGTCAGCCGTGTGCAATGCAAACACCCTACTCCTATGCCACCACTTTGGCCAGAAAGGATTTACTTCTATTGAGATCATTTATTTCTAATTAACATTAGAATAAAACAATGTTGAATCAAATGACACTATTTGAAGACTGAAGTTCTCAGACCCATTTGGGGCTTCTATAGGAAATGGCAATATGGTCCAGAGACTACCCTTTGGGTTTGATTGGAGACTCTTCATTGAACTAGGAGGCTGATCTGCAAACCAACCCATGGTTATCTCTGGATGAACAACTGATGGGGCTTGCTTGATGAACATAAGGGATGTTTTCTTTGTAGGAGCTGCACCAAGTCTATAAGACCCTTTGAAATCCAGAGACTTCTCCTTCAGGGACAGGCTGCCCCATATCTCTTTCCTCCCATCTTTCCTCTGGATCTGGCTCTATTTGGGGTCAGATCAGGGGGTGGGGGGAGAGCAAACTACTGTTGACAACCCAGGATAAGTGGCCCATAGGATATGGTATGGTCAGTGATGAAAGCAAGCAGGACAGTCTCCAGAAAATAGGGTGGTTGGTTACCCTTGCATTGGATAACCCAAAGATCCCCACATTCAGGACCTAATTGCCTTCTTTTAGAAAACAAATTTCCCCTGGAAATGTACCTTCTTTTTAAGAGAGAAGATAAAAGCCTCACCCCATCATTCACTCCCCTGCAATTCTACTTACTATGCACCTTCATTCCAAGCTTCCTGGGAGCAGGATCCCCAATGATGGGAAACAAACAAAATACCCAGCAGCCCAAGATCAGGTGAAGAGTTGCTGATCACTGTATGTACCATGGTGCTACCCCTTCTCTGTAATGGAGAGTTCGGCTGTAAATCTGACTCTTGAGGTTCACTCATGTCATGCCAGTTGTAGCTGGCTGCTTGCACATGGCTGAGAGGTGACCTCTTCACACCTCATTTTTGGCTTATGTCATTAAGCTAAGAATGTGCCAAAATCTGGGGCTGGAGCAGTGGCACAAGAGGTAAGGAACCTGCCTTGCAAGTGCTAGTCTAGGATAGACCATGGTTCAATCCCCCGGCAATCCCCCAGCATCCCATATGGTCTCCCCAAGCCAGAAGTGATTTCTGAGTGCATAGCCAGGAGTAACCCCGAGAATCAACAGGTGTGGCCACAAAACAAAAACAAACAAAACAAGCAAACAAACAAAAAAAGAATGTGCCAAAATCTCCCCCAGTCTTTAGAGGCCCATAACTAGGATGTGGGTTTGCTAGGACTGAAAGCATTGGATCTAAGAGCATTTTCTTAGAGAAAGCCAAGAAGCCATGCTGGGGAAACCCCAGAGGAGGAGGGGGTGGGGGTTGCTGTGCTGTTGGCAGAACCCCTGGGTCTTACCTTACCTATGATTTGATCCTTTTGTTAGCTTTACAGAGAAGGCCCTGTGTGTTCTCAAATTCAGTTTGGATGAGGATTATGTACTTTCTTCATAAGGAATTGTCCCTAGGGTGGAGGTCTTTTTCTTTTACTCTCAGCTTGAACTTGGGGATGAGATAGGTTTCCAGACACAGCTCCATAGGAGCTGAACTGAAAGCCCTGAGAGGTGTCTAAGAAAGAGATGAGAGAACTCTGTCGTTGGCTTTGCATATGATCCCTGAGCCCTGCCAGAAATGGTCCCTTAGTGCAGCAGATCCATTAGAGCAGGGATGGCGAACAAGTTCGACACAAAGAGCCAAAATTTTAAACTGTGAGAGTCAGAGAGCCACACCACGCAGTGACCTGCCAAAACAGACAAACACTCACACAAAAGCATGTAATTTTAACAATCTATTAAACACATATTGCATTTTGCTATTTTGAGTGAGGGTAAAAATCCTGCAGTGATGGTGAGGGTATGCTGTGTCCTCCACACTAAGAACCCAACATGTGACACACAGTCCCCCCCTCTCCCTCCGCTCGCTGGCCCATGCAGTTGTTTCTGAGGGATGGGAGACGGGAGGATGTAGCCCGGGGGCGGACTCTGCGCTTGGAGACCTCTCCTCAGAGGTCCTTCCCTCCTCAGAAGCAGCAGAACAAAATCCAAAGTTGGAAAAATCATGATAAGAGGCAAAGAGCCACATTCATTTTGGCTGGGAGCCGTATTCCGCTCGAGAGCCACGCGTTTGTCACCCCTGCATTAGAGCCAGGAGTAAACCCTGAGTATCACTGAGGATGTCCCCCAATCTTTCCCCCAAATAGCCAACAAAAATAGTGAAAAACATTTGAAAAATAGTTCTCTAAAGAAGATAGAATGACCAACATCACTTGAGAAAAGGCTCAATCTCCAGAGAAATACAAATCAAAATCAATCACAACCAGATGCCTTTCACACTCATTGAAATGTAGATTGTTAAAAAGATGGACAAAAGTAAGGAGCTATGGGGCTGGAGTGGTGATGCAAGCGGTAGGGCATCTGCCTTGTACGCACTAACCTAGGACAAACTGTAGTTCAATTCCCCATGTCCCATATGGTTCCCCAAGCTGGAAGTGATTTCTGAGCATATAACCAGGAGTAACCCCTGAGCGTCACTGACTGTGACTTCCCAAAAAAGTAGGGAGCAATTTTGAAAACATGTTCTGTCAGTTCCTCAGAGTTCATCCTAGAGTTCCCATATGATGCATCATTTCTACTCATTTGTATATATCTAAGAGAAGTGAAAAAATGTGTATACTCTAAAACATGCATAAGTATTTATAGAAGCATTTTAAGAATAGTAGCTAAGACGTGGAAATAGTCCATTAAAGTAGTGAAAAAATTTATTAATTGATAACTGGGTAAAATGCAATGTTTCTTTACAATGGGATGTAATTCAGCCCTAAAAAGGAACACACATTTGATCTAACATGGTGAACCTTGAAAACACTAAATCGGATACCACCAAAGAACACCTTCTATGATTCTACTTATTTGTAATGCTTAAAAAAGTTTTTTTTTTTCACCAAGACAGTAAGTAGATTAGTGATTGCTATAGAGGCTTTTAGGAAGAGAGTAAGGGTGATGTTTTGGTGAATCAAAGTCTTTGTGGGGGTGATGAAAATGTTCTGGAATGATATTGTTTTGTTTTGTTTTGTTTTGTTTTTGGTTTTTGGGTCACACCCGGCAGTGCTCAGGGGTTACTCCTGGCTCCATGCTCAGAAATTGCTCCTGGCAGGCACGGGGGACCATATGGGGCACCGGGATTCAAACCGATGACCTTTTGCTTGAAAAGCAAACGCCTTACCTCCATGCTATCTCCCGGGCCCCCTGGAATGATATTGTCTGGCAGCGATGTTTGTAGACTTTTGAGCTTGACTAAAGATAAAAGAATTGCCCACTTGACGATTAAGTTGATTTTATTGCGTTTGACTTATGTGTTAATATATATATTCTTCTATCAATCCATACATATATACACTTACATCTATCTCCTCACCAAAAAACAACAAAGAACGAGGAACAAGAAATCTGTCCTGAAGAAAGTAAGGGAGGGAGGAAGGAGAATGAGGGAGCAACTACTGACTATTAATAAAAATAGCAGCAGCAACAGCAATAGGAAATGTTACCATTTTCATTTTGCTGATGGGAACCAAAGGTCATTGGGATCAGGTTTCTCACCAATGAGTTTCCCTTTTCTTCTCTTTTTCCTCTTACCAAGCTTGCTTGAAATTTGCCATTTGGACGACACAGCCAGTTCTTTGGGGAGGAAAGAAAGATGGCGTGTCTTTTTCCACCTCAAGGTCATGGTTCCATGTCCTGATACACAGTGCAGATTCAAAATTTCTTATGAAACAATATTTTGCAATGCTGACCTCCTCCACATCACCTTTATTAGTTTTTGCGTTGTGTTCTGTTTATCTCTGGCTGAGCTGTTTTTTCTTTTCTTTCTTCCTTTTCCTTTTAATGCTCCTTATTTATTTTGACTGAGACTATACCCCTAGTGAGGGAGGGACAAACTATAGAGACCTAAAAGAGGAGCTTACATGTTATTATTCTTTCTCAAACTTTGTTGTTTCTACTTAATCTATTTGGGGCTCATCACCTATAGAACTTAACTCACCTGCATCAACCTTAATTCCAGATGCTTTTCTTTTAAAGAAGGTGATCAAGAGGGAGGGGGAGCTCTTTTTTTAAATTATTACTTTTGTTTTTGCACTGAATCTAGCTCAGTGCTCAGGACTTACTTCTGGCTCCATGCTCATCTGTGGTGCTGGGGATCGAACTGGGGTTGGCCACATGTAAGACAAGTATCTTATCTCTATATGGCGATTCCAGCCCCTGGGAATGCTTTTAAATATTTTTTTTAATTGGCCTCCTTCTTTTTTCCTTCCAAGTGACAAGTGTGCATGGGATTTTGTAATGTTCTAGGGAGGTGAGATCTTTGTTTTAGGGATCCTCTTCTTCCACGTCCATGGGAACAAGCATAGAACCCTCATAACTTCCTGTCATTGAGATCACCTCTTTTTCTATTTGTTTGTGAGGGAGACATTATGTCTTACCAGATTTTTGTACATGGCCTTTTCTCATGTTAGTGGAAAGGACACAAATGATGCCATACTATTATTAGTATAGTATTAGTATTTTGAGCCACACCCAATGATGCTCAGAGCTTATTCCTGGCTCTGTGAGCACGGATCACTCCTGGTGGGCTCAGGTGACCATGTATGATGCCAGGTGCCAATATATTGAACCCAAGTTGGCTGTACACAGGCAAGCTTCCTACCTTTTGTATTATTTCTCCAGCCTGATGAAGCTTTGTTTTAAGAACTTTAAAAAAGTTTACTATTTGGGGTTTCCTTGAATTTGGTAATGTAAAAACCCATAATGTTAGGTTTAGCTGCATTGATCCAGTCTTTAAATTTTGCACGTCATGAATTTTGAGAAATAGAAAAAAATTCTAGTTACATCATTAATTTTATTTTTTTTACTGTGAATTCTCTGCTTTTGGGGTTCTCTTTTGTGGAAGAATTTTTTGTCAACAGTTATTGAGTTAGGAAAAGGAAGGCAGTTTCTCAGCCATTTATCCAGAAGAATGATTCGGAGCCTTAGTCAGTGATCCACCTGCTACTTTCCTACTATTTTGCAGATGCACGTGGCAAAACCTCTTATCATCTCAAACCTGTACATTTATTTATTTATTTTGAATTACACTGGCAGCTCTCATGGGTTACTACTCCTGGCTCTATGTTCAGAAATCACTCCTGGCAGGCTCGGGGACCATATGGGATGCCGGGATTTGAACCACTGTCCTTCTGCAAGCAAGGCAAATTCTTTACCTCCATGCTATCTCTCCAGCTCCAGCCTCTACAGTTTTTGGTGGGTACTTTTGGGCCATACCTTGTGATGGTCAAGGTCTTATCCTGGCTCTGTGCTCTGGAGTGACCCCTGTTGGTGACTGGGGACCATATATGCTGCCAGATTTGAACAAGGGTCAACTACATTGCAAGGCAAGGCAGGGCTTTAATCTCTCTTTTATTTCTTCAGCACCTAAATGTAGATTTGTGTTTTTTGGGCCACACATGACTGTGCTTTGGGCTTACTTCTGACTCTGTGCTCAATCATCTCTTCTGGTGATACTCTTGAAACTATATGTGGTGCCAGTGATCAAACCTGAGTTGATTCCATGAAAACAATCTCTCTGGCCCCAAATCTATAGATTTTTGAGTCAGTTGCCATGATCTTTATGAAGTTTGAATTGCCCCATCTCTGACCAATGGAGGTGCTGTCCAGCTGGCCTATGTGTCTTTTTAACTCAGTTTTAGCAGTTGTAGTCCTTTACTTCTAGGTGTCATATCTCTGCAAGTAATTGGACTAGTTGGTATTTAAGATAGCTGTAACTTTTCTTCCCAGTAAAGGTATTGGGTTCTGATATTTTACAATGAGATCTCTTCTATTGAAAAATACACCATTCTGATATTTTTCTTCTCTTTTGACTTCACACTATAGGTGAAATAGTACATTGGGAGATATGAATTGTTCTTATCTTTCTCTCTCTGATCTCTTTACTTCTGCTTTCATGTCACTGACTCAGGACAGTTCATAATGGAAGCTCAGTGTCTAGATGGGAAGCAAGCAAAGGGACAGGAACATTTCTGTCCTAAAGGCTGTCCAATGAGGCTTACCACAGAAGCCCCAACTTTGAAAACTGGTTGGTTTCAAAATACACCCACAGGCTAATTGTTGTTATTATAGATATATTATTTTTCTCAGCTTCTAGCAAGGGCACCAGGCAGGAAGCAGAGTTTGCTGTGTTTCATCCAGGCTGAATGGGGAGCAAAGACAGACCTCAGGCCCCCTACTGAGCTGTTCTGGGGGCATCCAGAAGGCTGCAGAGCTGGCCAGGCCTTGCCAGGTGGCTGCAGAGAGTCAGCTCGAGTCTCTCCCAAGCAGCAAGCTGGAGCCTGTCCTCCAAGCAGTGTCTGAAACAGAGCCAGGCAACAGGGCCAAGTACCCGAGGCTGTCCCAGGGACCAGAAGGTCTAACCAGAGGGAAGCCTGGACTTAAATTCCAGGGCAAAGACAAAAGCTCCCAATAGCTACCGAGGAGGAGCTGAAAATGCCTCTTTGTAAATGCTTGCAGGACATAGCCTCATATATATAAATCCTTTATAATAAAATGTAAAAAGACCTGTGATTTTTGTTTCCCTTTGCCCTGTGAAGCACATGTGACTTCAAAGGCAACTCTGTAGGGTGCAGGGAGGAAAGTGAGTGCTTTTATTTCTGACTTTGGCACAAATCCCCCCTTTATCTATTTTGGATGGCCAGGAAACAAAATGTGCTTTTCACTCTACACTCATTTACATTTCTCAGGCCCACCTCTGTTTTCTTATAGTGATAGTTTTTGCTTCTTCAACCTCTAGGTCCCCACCCAGTCTTTGAGGCTTTATTTTGATAGAAAATGCCAAGAACTCACCTAGATGAGTGCTTTTCTTTCTTTTTCGTAAATAGTGCCTTCAGAATAGGTTTATTTGTTTTTGTTTTGGGGCCACATCCAGATGTGCTAAGGGCTTACTCACAACTGTGCACTTAGGGATAACTCCTGGTAGGCTTGTGAAACCATTTGGGATGCCAGATAATGAATCTCAGTTGGCCACATGAAAGACAAGCACCCTACTCATTATTATGGCTCTGACGCCCGTCTTCAATTTTTTTCTTTGTTTTTGGACCACACCCAGTGATGCTCAGGGGTTACTCCTGGCTCTGTGCTCAGAAATCGCTCCTGGCTTGGGGAACCATATGGGATGCTGGGGATTGAACCCAGGTCTGTCCTGGGTCAGCCATGTGCAAGGCAAATGTCCTACTGCTGTGCTATACCTCCAGCCCCTGTCTTCAGAATTTTAATGTACTTGTTTATAAGATGTTTGAGACTTAAAATACCCTTTTATTAGCAGTCTTATTTTGTAGGTTGCCTGGGTTCATTTTGGTCTGATTGGACTTCTTGGTGGTGATGATGAGGTACAGCTTCAACTTTGTGCCCGAGTTCTATGTGTGTAAGCAAAATAACTCTGTGAATCACAGACAAGAGACACCAAGATTGTTGGCAAGGATTCAATTTTCCTTTCCCAGCTCAAGACTGTTCCTTCAGTATTTGGGGTGTATGTGTTAGTTTCCTTTGTGACCATTTCATTCTTCCTTTCTGGCAATCACAATCACACTTCTGCAGAGATGATGAAGCTTCTGCTGCTTGGAATTCTTTTGGCCTATTTATTTTTTTACTTTTATTTTTTGGCCTATTTATTTTTGATGATTTCTGTTGGCTTTTACAGATTCTTCCTGCCCTGTGCTGTTTGAAAAGTTGAACATGTGTGTTGGTGTGTTGTTGGTGATCTCTGTCATAAACATTGATCTTCATGAGCCCAAAGTGGCTGCTTTTATTGCCTTTCCAGGTCTTATGATTTTTCAGGAAGAAATTTGGAACATATTTTAGGAAAAAGAGTCCCTGGTGTGGTCATTATAGCTCAGCCAATGGAGGAAATTATATTATGATGCTATTAGGGTCAGTATCTTTGGTAATAAGGATTCTTTACTATCTTTATATTAAAAACTTATAATTTATTGGTTATTTTTCTTCTAATATTTGTTAGAAAGATTTTATTAGAGATAGTAATAATAATGATGCCGATAATAAAAATAGTTATATCTCTGTGTCAAAAGATTTACCATTACCTTGTCATCTCATTCTTTATTAAGAGAGAATCCCCCTCAAAAGTTGGAGTGGCTCGGGGCTGGAGAGATAGCACAGCAGTAAGATGCTTGTTTTGCACGCAGTGGATTCAGGATGGATGGTGGCTCGAATCCTGGCATTCCTTATGGTCCCCCGAGCATGCCACGGATGATTTCTGAGCACCAAGCCAAATGTCTTTTTTTTTTAAATTTTGGGAGCACAGTGATGCTCAATTCAGGAATTACTCCCAGTAATATTTGGGATATATGGGATGCCAGGGGTTGAACCTTGGTTGGCCATATGCAAGACAAACAAATGCCTTGTACTATTGCTCAGGCCTCAATTAGTTGTCTTTTGATTTTTGCTTATTATCTATTCATTTTTGGTTTGGGGGCTCCACCCAGTTGTGCTCAGGGCTTACTCCTGGCTGAACTCTGAGGGATCACTCCTGGTGGTACTTAGGGAATCATATGCAGTGTCAGGGATCAAACCCATGTCTTCTGGGTGCAAGGTGAGAGCCTCTTTGGTCCCTCAAACTGTCTGTTTAAATACTTCACCAGATGCATGTGATAATTCGTTGTTTTCACAATTTTGTGGTTTAAATTTCTTAGACATGTTTAAAATATTATATAGTGAATAATTTTTACTTTCAGAGTTATTTGTAAGAATAAAGGAAAATACTTTTCTTTTTTGCTTTGTTTTTGGGTCATATCCAGCAGTGCTCAGAGGTTACTATTGGCTCTGTACTCAGGAATCACTCCTGGTGGTGCTCAGGGGATCACATTGGATGGTGAAGATGGAACCTGGGTCAACCACATGCAAGGCAAGCACCTTATCA
>PVKC010016752.1:0-20602 GCA_004027635.1 Crocidura indochinensis
AAAAAAGTTGAACTAAGATTATTATGATCCGAAAAGTTAGTAGGACAAAATGTGGCATTTGGTATGAGGAACTGGGAACATCTTCAAGTAGTAAAAGTGAACTGAAATCTGACTGCCAGCTTTAGATAATCCCAATATGTTGAGCATCATCAGAATCCCTGACACTTGCATACAAAAGTAAATTCTTTCCATAGGATAAACAGCATCATCTCACCTCACAAGTCATTTCTATAATGATTCACATGTCCCAGATCTAAAAACAAGTCGTATCAATAGGAAAAGTGCTCAAACGAGAAGAAAAACAATAGGTAATATGGCTACACTAGAATCCAGACATGATCTGATATGGAGACTTAAAATAACCTAATGCTTTCAAGAAAATATAAACAGTAATTTGAATTTGGGAAGGGATTTAAAGAATTCTATTCAAGACTAGAATAGAAACTTAGCAATGAAAACCACAGTAATTGAAATTAATTATACAAAAGGGTCAAGAAAATGAAAAATAATGTATTCAAAGTAAATGACCAAAAGAAAAAGAAAAAAGATATTAAAAAACGTTGTTAAGAGAAAGACAGTATGATAAGAGCATAATTAGAATTCCATAGAGATAGCAGAGAGACAAACAGGGCAGAAGCAGCATTCAAGGAGGTAATGGCTAATAAAATTTCAAATTAGTAAAGTAATATTTTAAAGAATGAGGATCTGCAAGCAAAAGAAAATGTATTCAAGGTCTATTTGGAATACTACTAATAAGGCTGGGAGGGAGCTCAAAGGGCTGAAGGTTTAGTTTTAGAACCTGGCACAGTACTGATCCACTGAGCTAAGCACAGAGCTGGATCTAACCTCTGGACATTACCTGCTGTGAACCCTCCAAACTAACCCCCAAATATCTTTTGACTAGATACATATGTGTACACATACCTATATTAGTATGAAAATAGGCATACAGGTAAATCATAAGCACATGTATCTGTGTATTTGTATATGTTTAGTGATGTTTGTGAGGCTTGCCCATTCTATTAGGTTGTCTGTAGCTGTTATTAAAAAAAAAAGTAAACCCTATAAGAAATCTCTCAAGTAGAATAGGCTAAAAAGACTGAGTGAGAAAAAGGGGGAAAGGGATAGAGAAATAACACAGTAGGTAAGGTACTTTGCCTTGTACTTGACTGACCTGGGTATGAGCCAGGAGTGACATTTGAGCATTGATGGTGTGGCAACAAAATTAAGAAGAAAAAAAGAGAGAGAAAAGGAAAAGCATGATGAAAAGAAACCAAATAATGGAAAAAGAAAATATTTCATGATTACATAGATGAAAGAAAACTTGATGAAATCTAATATTTAAAATAAACACCTTCTACTAGTATTGAAGTTGGAACATCAGTCTAAACAATTATATTCTGAATATATTTGTTATATGACTTGGTAAATAATGATCATATAATAAACATTTCTTTTAAAATGATAAAAAAAATCTGTTACAACTGATATATGAGTTCAATAAAATTGTATAATACAAAATCAATTAAAATATACCCCAAAACACCTCTTATAATTGGTGAAGTCTAAATTGTTTTACAGGACAGGTCCACATTAAACTCATAATCTCCAATTTTATTGGGAAAGTCATTCAACTAATTTTATTATGCTAGTATCATCATTATACCAACTCTAAGAACAAAAAGGAAAATGATAATGTTATTTTATTATATGTAATATATTATCAAATATATTAAATATTAAGAAATACATCTGTCTAAAAACAGATGTAAACATATTCAACAGAAAGTAACATGATTGTAACATGTTATAAATAACAATAGAAACCAGAGCAACAACACATCATTATCAAATAGGGCTCATTCTAGGAAGTGTAAGTTTAAAAGAAAGAGGACGTGACCAAGTTGCAGGTATAGAAAAGAGTTTAATAAATCCATCAACTAAATCTGATTTCAAAATTTAGATTTAGAAAATAAGGGGAAAAAGGGAATTCCTTCGTGCTCATAAATCTCTATTAAAATCTATTGCAAGACCTGGGATTGAAAACGTAATGAAAAAAGGCATCCTGCTTAGGATAATGGAGCATTAACAGGGAGGCCATAAAAAGGGGGGAACAAAAGAATCATTAATGCATAACTGTAGACTTAACACTTAGAAACAAGATAAAATCTTCTTTGTTAATGGCATTAACTACTGTAGGTCCTTTAACCCCAATAGAAGACAAACTGCCAAATAAGTAAAATAGTCTAGAACCTGACATATAAAAATTGACAATGTTGCTTTTCCAGCAAGAGACCATAAGGTCTTTCAACAACAATGAAAACAATTAAGTCATCCTATATAAATAAAAACATAAGAAAATATACTTTTAAAATTCTCTTAATATTATGGGAGCCAGAAAGATAGTATAGTGGATTTGGTGCTTGCCTTGCATGTATCCAACCCAGATCTGACCACTGGCATCCTATGTAGTACCTTGAGCCTTGACAGGAGTGGTCCCTGGAGTACAGAGCCAGGTGTAAGTAAGCCCTGAGCACAGCCAGGTGTGACTCCAAAATAATAATTAAAATAAACCTCTCAAGGTGAAAATAAGATAAAAAATGTCTATTCAGGGCTCCAAATAAGGCCTGCAAAAGTAGGGGGTCTGCCCCAAGTTCTGCCAGAGGATCTGATGGAAGAAGGAGATGCTATTCTAAGTACAGGGAATATACTCTAAAGCAAAGTGTTGATTAACAAAAGTGAATTTATACATTTGAATGAAAATTCATAAACAAGAAAATAAACTACATCAGACATTTATTTTTTAATAATTCATTTAAACACATGGTTACAAACATGTTTGTAATTGGGTTTCAGCCATAAACTGCACAATCCCCTTCACCAGTGCAACTTTCCCATAACCATTGTCCCCTCTTTCTTCCAAATCCCTGCCTGTCTTCAAGACAGGCATTGTATTTCTCTTTCTATTGTTGTCATGGTAACTGTTAGTATAGTCATTTCTCTTTCTGTACTTACCCCTCTTTGTGATAAGCTTGTTATCATGAGCTGATCCCTCATCCCTATTGTCGCTGGGTGTTATTATTATGCTATCTTTTGTTTTGCTTAAATCCCACATATGAGTGAGACTATTCTACATCAGACATTTAAATGTGTCTTTGGGGCCAAGGACAAAGTTCATGAACTGTGGAGTACACGCTGTGCAGTCAGGAGGAACAGGTTCAATCCTCCGCACAGGGTGCTTACTGAGTACTGTATCAGGAGCCCCAGAGCACTGCTGACTATGGCCCTTCACCAAAAGAAGAAAGATACCATTAAAGTAAAAACGTGTGTGTGTGTGTGTGTGTGTGTGTGTGTATTTCCACACACTTAATTTCCTGACTGTGATTTGCTTTATGTATCTCCACATTATTCTACTTTCAGGACAAACACAGAAGTCTAGGGAGGCTTATTACTGCCCACAAGTGACTTAAATGCTAACCTAGGCTAGTTCTGAAAGACTTAATCTCTCTAAATACCAAGCTTAGTTTCCCTTGGGTGGAAAGAGATGAATCTGGCACCCTCATAAGTTAGAATGATAATAAAAATCCTCCAGACACATTTCCAGTGTAACATCATCCCCCTACTTGGGTTTATTAATGCAATATCACTTAATGGCTAATGGACACTGGGCTCAATGTTGAGTTTGAGAGGATGCACTCCTCAGTAATTCGATTACCAGAAATGGGACTCAGCCATGAGAAGGAATTTGATTTCCTTTTTGGGATGGAAAGCAGCAATGCACACCCTCCAAATCAGGTTGTGTTGTGTGGTGTTTACAAAGAAGGAATTCTGAGGAGATTACTAGGTTACCAGACAGAACTCATTCGTTCTTTAGTTTATGATCTCTGATATAGTCACTCATCCGCTTGCTATGTCAGACTTCCCCTGGGTTTGCTTTCTCCTCTCCTAGTCTTCTAGTCCTCACCTCTCAGTGTAAATCTCTGCTCTTTGGTTCTTGATTCAAAATGTTTACAATAGATTAGGAATCGGAAAGAAATTAATCTAAGTTCCCTCAGAGTTCTGAGGTCACACAGGATAGTTCTGGGAGATGGAAAAACAAACGAGCGGCAAGTACTCACAGTAAACCTGTAATTATAAGACATGGACTAGAAAGTTTTTCCCCACATGAGCATGGTTTATCAGACTTCATTTCCCTTAACCAATATGGCTTCCTTTTTACATATCTAATTCCCACCTGGGCAGGAAGAACCTCTGGATAGGCTCTCCACCCCAATATTTTCTAGACTCCGGAGTGTGGTCCTACTCCTCCTAATAAAGACTACTGTTCGAGAGTCTCTGTCTCTGTCTCTCCCTGTCTCCCGCCCTCCCTCCATCCCTCCCATCTCCCCTCCCCCCCCTCTTTCTTTCTCATCCTCTTCTCTCTCCATGTGGTGAAATGGTCCCTAGACCTGTGTTTCATCTCTCTCCAGCCAGATTATTTTCTACGGCAGTCCAGTTCCAGATCTGCTTCCCCTTTCTTCTTGGAATTGGGACATTAGAAGTGAGGAATTATCTACAATTTTCCAACTTTATCTTCCTAAATAACCCTGACCACAATTTTTATAGACGTCTTTATTTTGGTGTAGATATTGAAGTTGATGTCTCCAATTTTATTTTATTTTATTTTATATTTCTCTTTCTTTTTGTACTCCAACATGCTTTGATTTCAGAACCAAGATTATTGTGTAGTGTTAGTCCTTATTGCTGTGGTGCTCACTGGATATTTAATTTGATATTTCTTTCTGTATTAATGTGGTGTTTCAATTACTTTTTTCATGTCCTCGCTCAAACTGAGGTTGAAAGCCTCTAGAAGGACTCCGCCATTTTTAGCTTATTTTATTTTTTTTTTCTTATTTTTTACTCAATGCTATTGCTTTTCTTTTCTTCAAACAAAACCACATAACTCGAATTATCGAGCTCCACCTCCCAAATAGAGGGGGAAACAAGGGAGGGTACCAGGACCAAACACATATATGATCCCTAATAGTAAGCTAGACAAAGAGGGGACCACCTACTCTAGTAGCCCGGGGGGTGATGGGGGATATGGTTGCAGAAAGAGAACTGGAATCGGGGGGAGGACAAATTTGGTGATGGGTATTCACCTGATTCAGTGTTAATATGTACTTAAAATACTACTGTGAAAGATATGTAAGCCATTATGATCAAAATAAAAATTAAAAAATATATATCCCTGATCACAACTTTTAGATCATTATTGAAATCAGGTGTATCAAAAATCATAGTGATATAATTTAAGTGGTATAGTTATCTCATACAAGAAGAGGGCATGAAATGCTACTTTTCTTCTATGCATACACAATCCACTAATTTATTTGTTCAGTGTATTTCATGTATTATCGGTTCCTTTGGTTTTTTTTCCCCATGTTCCTTTGTTTTAATTAAGAAAAGTATAGTCTCTCTTTGTAACTTTGATTTCAATTTATATCTGAATAGGCAGGACTAAATCCAGGTTTAAAGAAAGTAAAGTGACCTGAAGGGGAAAAAATATGGCAGGGAGACTCTCAAAAGACTGAACTCAAGCATTGCATGTTGAGTCCTAGGTTTGACCCCCAACACCACATGATTCTCTGAGTATGGAACCAGGAGAAAAAGCACCAGAGCACTGTCCTTCCCACCCAACTACCCAATTGATAAATACTTAGTTCCCGCACTAACATCCAAAGTGAATTGATAATGTCACTGTGGGCCACAGAGAGTAAAGATCATAGTTTTTTCTCTAAGCCTCACAAAGGCTATTGTTCTGTGTTGTGAGAATCCAGGTAGCTGATCCTGAGGGCATGGATTTCAATCTCCCAGTGTCAAGTTTCTCTGAATCAAATCCACTTTTCCCCCTAAATATGGCAAAACTTCTATTCACCTTGCAAGATGGTATTTTTCAAGATTTTTGTGATTTTTGTCGGCTTATATTCTTCCAAAGTAAATTGTAACACTCCATCCTACTCCCACCTCCAGCACCAACTACTGAAGCGCTTCACACCTTGTACCCTACATCCCCCCAACTTTTACTACCTCTGTTCTACAGAATATGCAAGGATTAGCTTTCTCTGTTCTCTTGCTTTCCCTCTGCACAACCTATGACCAAGATTATCTGGTATTTGTCTTTTTCTTTCTGACTTACTTCAACCCACTTGCTGCCCTCCAGTTCCCATCCATGTTGTAGCAAAAGGCAAGATTTTGGATTAGAGAGAGGGTTCAAGACTTTCACACATACTTTGCATTGAGAGACCAGGGTTTGATTTCTAGAAATGCACGGTCCTCCAAGTATTAGTCAACTCATTCCAAGCAGATAGCTGGATCCAGCCTCTGAGCACTGCTAGGTGTTATCATAACCCTTCCCTCAAAAAATGTGGGGACAATATTTCATCTTTTTACATTCAGTAGAATCCTCGTGTGCATATCGACTACAACTTCTTTAGCCACTCACCTGTCATTGGGCTCTTGGGCTTTCCAAATCTTGACTATTAGGAATTTTAAAACACTACAATGGTCCTTGTGATATACAGCTTTTTACTTTAGTTTTCCAAACACACCTTTGTTAGGTTGTACTTATGGAAAAATGTGTAAGTCATGTCCCGTGGCCCAGACATTCTGTTACTAGACTGTTATTCTGATTTTCTCTCTCTGGCATCATTTACATTGCTAGTGGTTTTGAAAATGTGGGTTCCAACCCAATAGCAACCCAATCACATGAGAACTTCTTACAAATGCAAATTCCCAAGACTAACATCAGAATCAGACACTGGAGTCAGGTTCTAGCAATCTCTATCCTAAGAAAGAAAATGTCCAGTTAATCTTGGTACCATGATCAAGATAAAGGTCGATAAAGATCTGATGTGGTCAACCATTTAGAACCTCCATATGGATGACTCATGTTAGAGTCAGGGATGTTTAAAGTGAGCCACATTTTCTGGTGCTGAACTATGAGAGTTTCTCAAAATATTTCTTTGATCATAAAACACTCCATACTTTAAAGTTATAAGTTTCTTAAGAAAAAATACATAATGCTATTTTGAGAACTCTAGAAAGGATTGAGGAAAACACATTAACTTACTGATGAACAGTAAATTAATTGCTCTATTTGTTCTTGGTCTTGTAGCTAGCTGTTTAGGACTGGAGGAATGAAGTGGAAGATCTATTCCTATAAGACAGAAGACAACTTCTGCCCCCAGAGTCTGTGATCTTCTTTCCCCAGAATGTGTGAATAAAGTGACAATTGAGGAGTTACTGTGGATTAAATTAACAAAAGTTATCATTTATCTAAGCCCAGGATATAATATCTTTGTCAGCAAAGGTGGGTAAAACCCCCCATGAGAAAGGAGTATGAGTGCTTATGAGATGCTTTGGAGGTGAGAGAGAAATAGGATTGGGAATGTAGCACTGAGACTAAAGACACTATCGTGCTGGCTCTGCAAATCAGTCCTATACTGAGGGCCTGAGGCCACCTAGACAGACACACACACATACTCACTGCCTCCTCACTATACAAAGTGACTAGACAAAGACACAAATTCCTTCATTCCTAACTTACAGCTCTGTAATTCAAATTCCGACTATTCAGGTTTCCTACTTCTCACAATATACACTGATCTTCGGGGCTCTGACATCATCAAACCTATAAATCAATGAGATGTGAAAGGTATGAAATTCAGCTGAACAGTTAGCTCAAGGATATTTTGGGACCTGAGAGATAATACAGCAAATAATACAGTATTGCTCTGCATATAGCTGATCTGATTTCAATCTGTAGAACTCCATATAAATGGTCCCCCTGAACTTCACAGGAATGATCCCTGAGCTAAAAGCCAGACGTGGGCTGAGAGCACAGCTGGGTATAGTCCCCTAAACATACAAGCAAATAAAAAAGGATTTTTAATAAAACATATGGAATTTATCTAGATTTATCCTCCACTATTCCTACAATGTTATAATTCAGCATCTGTGAGATAACCAAAAGCTAAAGAAAGCAGAAATGAAGTGAGAATTTTTAAAGGTAAAAAGGCTATAAGGAAACAGTCATAAGTAGATAGTGTCCCATTAAGGGTGAAGAAGTCAGTTACCATAAGCCTACCTCTTTTAACAGCCGAAGGATGGCAGTTGGGGTGGGAGGCATCAAATAAAACCCTGGCTGAAGTGCTGGGAGGGCTAGAAAAGACTGCTGCTATCACTGCTGCCGGATTGTTCCTGTTGGATGGTCTGCTGCTGAGATGCTGCTGGGGTAACTGTTTACTGGAACCCTGGCTCCTGCTGTCTTTTGTTGCCTTTCCTGCTTACTCTGGACCTAACACAAGACCTTCTCTTGGCCCCAAGAATTCCCTCCAATTCTCATTTGAGGAAATGAGGCAGATTCCAAGTTTCAGTCAACCTACTAGGCCTCTTCGACTTTTCTTTGAGAGTCAGGATTTTATATACATATTTTTTTTTTTTTTTTTTTTTGGTTTTTTTGGGCCACACCCAGTGACGCTCAGGGGTTACTCCTGGCTATGCGCTCAGAAGTCGCTCCTGGCAGGCACGGGGGACCATATGGGAACCGGGGGATCGAACCGTGGTCCGTCCAAAGGCTAGCGCGGTAAGGCAGGCACCTTACCTGCAGCGCCACCGCCCGGCCCTTATATACATATTTTTAAAAGAAAACTATTTTCTTATCATTTATCTTGGAATGAAACTTAATGACATTTTGTTAAAAACCCTAATGTGCTCAACAGTGAAAACCAAAACAAAACAATGTAAAAAACAACAACAACAAAACAAAACAAACCTGTGGTTGGGAGTGATAGCCTTGCTATCTATTCTTATTTATTTGTTTTCTGATCTCTCTAGTCTTGTAGTCTCCAGTTTTCTTTCTAGATGTTTCTAATGGGTTTTGTATCCAGGATGCCAAAGTGGTAGCCTCATTCAGACTTTTCCTGACTCATTCCTTCTGAGTCAGTATTCCTTCAGGAGATAACTCAAAGACATTAACAAGGGAGGGGCTGCCACTTTGGTGTCTGAAAGGTTCCCAGTCAAATGATGAGACTAATTTGTAGATGTTCAAACCTCTTTGTAATAGCATGTAATAACGATTTTTATCCTTCTTTTTGTAAATAGAAGTGATAACTATGGGATCAGAGCGATAGCACAGTGGTAGGGCATTTGCTTTGCATATGGCTGACCCAGGACCGACCTACTTTGATCCCCAGTGTCTCAGATGGTACCCCAAGCTCTGAGCGCAGAACCAGGATTAATCTTTGAGGGTCATCAGGCCTAGCCCAAAACAAAAATAAACAAACAAAAAAGAACTGACAACTATGTTCATAGATACATATACATGGTTATATGGAATATGGATGTACATATAGTTTGTCCTAATGTCATATTGGACAATTTCTCCTTAAATGTCAACATCAGCATCAGGAGAACTTAATAGCAGATGTATCAGGAAAGAGATGGCTTTGTCCAGATGGGCAAGTTCCTTAACTTCTCCAAGAGCCTGTGTCCATGAAGACTCCAATCTTTTATCACATGGAACAATCTTTAGGGTACAGTCCAGACATAAGTATTGTTTTATGCAGTGCAATTCAATTTGATCAATTCTATTGCATCACCTCACACTGTCTGATTCTTTGCACAGAATCCTAATAAATGTTACTGGATGACTAGTAGACCATGTTTCCAAAACTGTCCTGGCATTGCTTTCTTGAGACTCCCACACTTGACTTTGTGTGTCTCTACTCTTTCAGCAACACACTTCTGGAACAAGCAGTACTCAGGCTGGTGAAGGATGAGACTGGACATCATCCTGAAATCAAATCGACTCATCTAAATAGCCTACTCCATTGGCAAACTAGCCTGATTCCATACTTTGCAAACTAAAATAAAAATCCATTAATTTCTTTCTCCAGCTTGAAGTCTTTAGATCAAATACACGTGGATGAGTATAAAATTAAAAAAAAAGCAACAAATAACAGGACACTTTAATGGAAACTTGATGTAAAGTGTTGCCTATTCTAGGCCAGAAGTTTGGCCCTACTGTTAGTATCTGTTTTGATCGTAGCAGTTCAGTGACATAGCATTCTTCCCATTTTACAGATGAAGACATGGTCTTAAGGAAATTTGGTGACTTGTCCAAGGTTACACAACTAGTAAATGGCAGAATCAATTAGAACCTAGTCAGTTTAGATGCTCTTTTTGCTTTATCACTCTTTGCTCATGTTTCATATTCTGTACATAACACAATATTAAAACACAGAGGCCTAATAGCATAGTCATTGCAGAGAAAAAGAACGTATTCCATATAAATATGGCCCTCTGCTTGGCACACCTACACGTGGCCTATGGAGTTGCCAAAGATTACTTAGCAGGCTCTAATTTCAACTCTTCCTTGTCCAGCTTATATTTCGTGCTGGCAGAATAGAAGGACCTAGGAATAGAATCTCCTTAGTTGGGTGAATTTAAGCTGTTCCTCGGTGATGGTCACTACTTAACATTACCACAACAAAAAACATACCTCTTAAGTTGCTAGACAATCATTTACTCTTAATCCCCCCAAATGTATTTTATTCAACTATGTATTGATTTTTTTATGAACATAGAGAATGTAGTCATGTAGTCACTTAAAAGCATATTACTGAGCCAGTTCTATGTCTTGGTGACTTAGGTTGATGACTGTTATAAGACACTTAATTGAATGATTAGTAGGATTTACCAGTCCTAGAGATAAAATGTTAAAGACTGCCAAAGTCAGAATGACCTAGAAGCCTAAAAAATAGGTGAAGAAGAGAGACTAGAAAGTTTTAAAATGACCAATGTTTAAGATCCAGGCAACAATTAAGAACGGAGAAATCTGTGGATGGACATAGAGACACTGACCATCAGAATTAGGATTGTGATGCTTCCTTCCAGGTGCTTGGAACTGTAGTAAGAAGCATTTTCTAGGGTCACTATTATAGAAGTTTGGTAAAAAAGAGTATATTTTACAAGTGTAAGAATATATTTAGAATATATAAACTGGCATAAACTAGAATATATAAGCTGAAATTTTGACCCTTGGGTCCTGATGCCATTTTGGCTCTTTGGAACAGATAGCATGGAGGCATATAAGGCTTTGGAAGCATAAAGATACCATTAAGTGCTAGTGTGCTACATCAGCTAATTTGTGTCATCTCATATTATATAGCTCATTAACAAGGAACATAATCTAAACCTCCTTTTCTGCCACAGTCTTTAAAAAGCTTCTAAATTTGATGTAAAAAGTTTAGTTTGGATTGCTGGCCTTGTTACATGTAACATGAACATTATAATGAAGTTCCATGACCCTTCCTTACTTCTTGAGTTAGTTCTTTTTCATTCATTATAGTCTTTATTAAGGTCAAGCACTTATTACTGGCACTTAACCTGTACCAGCAAGAGGGATGACTAAGAAAAGGGCCCCGTCATCAAAGAACTCAGTTCAATGACATAAAGAGATTTACAAACACAAACCTCTGTATCATATGACAGGGAGAGGGTAGAGAGACACATCTGAACCCTGCCAGGATTGTGGAGACAGGGGCACACAGGAACATTTCTAGGAAGCCCTGAAGGTCCAGCGGAAACTGCATACAAAAATGAATTTGCAGAAGGATCAACTCACTCATCAGCTAGATAAAAATCACAGCCACTCTAGAATATATCAATCCAGAGAAAGCAGTAAAGTAATTGAGTGGTTATGCTAGAGACCAAAAGATAGGCATGGCTTCAGGAAAATACCTTTCTAGAAAATCCAGCCTAAAAGTGTCTAAACAAGAAAGAAAGCTACAGGAGATTGAGGGATAGTTTCATAGCTCAGGAGAAAAGAAGAAATAAGGAGTCTAATAACATTTTATGGGCAAGAGGAAATGAGTCATTCAAAAATCATTCAGAATAAGATCTATGGTACAGAAAATATGGTGCTTGCCTTGCATGCAGCTGGCCCGAGTTTCATCCCCAGTATCTCAATATTGAGCCCTTGAGTCTATCAGGAGTGATTCTTGAGCACAGAGCCAGAGTAAGCCCTGACAACTGCCAGGTGTGGTCCCTTCCTCCTAAAGAAGTCAATCTTTCTGTAGCTGGGTTGTTCATATAACTTATTATGTAAGCTGAATGAAGGGCAACAGGAGACAATATTAATGGCTTGAGGCAGCAGATGAAAACTGGTTTGGCCCTAAGATGTGTAGTTGTCTTGTCAATAATCCAGGTGCTAGGCACTGTGCTAGGCACTAGGAACTAGATGGACAACAAAGCAGAAATAGTGCCTGTCATCATGGAGTCTACAGTCATATGGGAATGACAAACATTGAATAAGAAATTATAACTGTGATGAGTGTTGCTAAAATGAGAAGCGAAGTTGCCTCGGGAGTTTATTACCGAGGAAACCAATGTCTTCTCAGAGGTCAGCAAAGGGGCCCCTTAGGAAATGACATTTACGCTGAGCCTGCAAAAGATGAGTAGGAGTTTGAAGGTGAAGAAGTGAGATATGAGTGTCCAGGCAGAGGGAGGAAGACTATTTACTGAGGTCTTGGGATAGGAAAGAACATTACATTTGCTTACCAGATTGAAATAGATTTTTTCCAAACCCTTACAGTCTTTTTGCCTTGGGGTTGTGTTCTTTCCTTGTTCTTTTATCCAACTCTCAGAAAAATACTTTGTCAGCATTTCTTTTGGATTGGACTATTCTTTTAAGTCTTATTTCCTATCTTTCCTCTTTTTTGTTGTTGTTTATTTTTATTTGGGGTCATAACAAGAGATGCTGAGAAGATACTCTTGGTTCTGCACTCAGGAATCACTCATGACTGGCCCTTTGAATGCCAGAGATTCAATCCCAGGTTGGTCTCATGCAAGGCAAATGCCTTACCTGCTGTACTATCTCTCCAGTCCAATCTATCTTTCATGTTTTCTCTGAAGACTCTCACACATTGCTGTTCATCTTAGGGAATAATTTATAGCTGTGATCAATCATGAGCTCATCATAAAAGAGAGTTCTTTGAGTAGAAGCAGTCTCTTAGATGTTGTTCTTCAGGCTCAGCCTGAATGAAAGTCATTCTATCTTTAAACTGAATTTTCAGCTCTAGGAGTCAATAGGCAGGCATCAAGATTTTAGATTCTCATGAGCACAGAGCCCAAAGATTGGGGATGTAGGATCAGAGCTGATTTCTTGCAAACTTTGGTTTCTCATTTTTTTCTTTTTTCTTTTTTTTGGTTTTTGGGTCACACCCGGCAGTGCTCAGGGGTTACTCCTGGCTCCATACTCAGAAATTGCTCCTGGCAGGCACGGGGGACCATATGGGGCACCGGGATTCGAACCGATGACCTTTTGCATGAAAGGCAGACACCTTACCTCCATGCTATCTCCCGGGCCCCTGGTTTCTCATTTTTGACCCTGATTCTATTTGGGAATTTAGTTATCAAAGTTCTGTTAGTCTTCGTTTCAAAGCCAGTACAATCACCTTTAACTTCTGAACTTATCAATATAGCTAAAATGCTTCCCCTTTTGGTCCTAGAACTAGAATTCTACTTGCAAGGAAGTTGTTAGAACTTACACAATTATTCCAACTTTCATAGCTGTATCTAGTTGCAACAATTCTAGCAACCATTTGAACATAAGATTCTGCTCGATGCTCAGGCTTGGAGTTTCTGTTATTAAAAATTTTGGGGTCTAATTATTGGTTTCAAAATCAGCTACACACTTAAGAGAATTTTTGTAATTGCTTGTTCTGTGTTTAAGAATAAAAGTAAATCATTCTTTTGCATATGTTCATGTTATAATTTAGTAAATGTGGAAAATCACTTAAAATCCTATTTATGTGTTGGGATGTAACTTAGAGGGTAAGTATATCCCTATTTTTTTTTTTTATTTTGGGCCACACCTCATGATACTCAGGGATTACTCCTGGCTATGTGCTCAGAAATCACTCCTGGCTCAGGGGATCATATGGGACACTGGGGGATCGAAATACGGTCTGGCCTGGTTTAGTTGCGTGCAAGGCGTTTAAACGCCTTACCCCTGCGCCATTGCTCCAGCCCCTAAATTAAAAATTTTAATAAACAAATTAATAACAATTTAACAAATTCACCTATAAATACTTATGAAACACTTAAAATGTTTTAGGAATGACAAAACTTAAATGTAGAAAGTTAAGGAAAGGGAGCTATAAGACTAACAAGAGGTACAGAGAAAATTGTACAATCAAATTAAGATTTCAGTTATATAAAGTACACCCCCTTCATCAGTGCAATGTTCCCACCACCAATACCTCTCAAAAATTTTAATGCAAGGCAGAGAATGCTGTGGAGTATAGAAAGAGCAAATCTGCGGGTAAGTTTGCTGTAAACTAACCAATGAATGATCTTGGCTTGAACTGTACATTGAGAATAAATTCAAGTGAATTGGTCTGGGGTTGGGAGGTAACTCAAAGGGCTTCGGCACATGTTTAAATGTGATGTAGCCCAGATCTAATCCTTAGCACCACTCTGTCCCCAAGCACTGCTGGGAGCAACCCTTGAGTACAGTCAGAGCATCACAGGATATGCCCCCCAAACAAACCAAAGTGAACTCTCCTGGAATAGAATCTGTTAACTAATTTAATAATACTGTTCATGCCAGAAATGTGTCAAAAGAATATTCCTGTATACATGATTCAAATACATAACTGTTTGTTAACACCTAGTGAGCACAAATTAAAGGGGCATGTTGAGTGAGAAATATTTCAAGTTCAGTTTAAGTAAGTCCAGAGGAGATAAGAAGTATCGTAATCAGCTATTTGGGTTGAAAACTCAGAGTATAAGCCTGAACTGGAGATAAACTGGAAAGCAATTTATTATTGATGTTACTGCTTAGTAGATGAAATTTTTTGAAGGAGAGAGAGTTTGTAATAACAAACACTGAAATTCCTTCAGTTAATGGTTTGGTAAAGGTATAAGGAAAGCCAAGCAGGAAGGAAGTACATTTCATGTAGAAAGACTTTTATTTATCTAAAAGAAGATGGATAAAGACCAGATGATGATGTCAAGGACACAAAGAAAAAGATTAAAATTACCCCAAAGAAGGAGAATTGCCAAAAATAAGTTCCTGAAAATTTGAAGAGGGTGGAGATTGACAACAGAGGAAGAAGACAAGACCTCTACTTGGATGGCATATTTGTGAAAAGAAAAGAAAAGTGCTGGAGATGGATGCAGTAAAGGCATAAAGTTGATTTTTGCAAGGATGTGATTCTATAGTTGTTCTCAGACATTGGGTCACTTCCTCTGTAACATGGGTGAGTTCATCTAATGACTATAAAGGTAGATTTAAAAAAAACACAGAGACTTGAGGAGGCAGAAAGTTTATGATGGAATTGACTTTAAAGACACAGTGGACTTTCTAGGAAATATCAACTGTTTAGAAACCTCCCGATGATCTGAGTTTTCTCTTCTTAGTGCTCTTTAGTTTAGATACAAACATAAAAAAGATGAATATTTGGAATCATCCAGCTCAGACTTTTCCAAGTCTATGGGGACAGTCAGAGGTTACAATCATCAACAAAAAAAAGACAGAAAAAATGGCCATGATCATGACTTATAGAAATTAGACTTGATGAAGGAGAAAACTAAAAGCAGAGAAGAAATGATGAGAAGTAGAGAGTAGAATGGTATGTGTCAGCGTTCCTATGTTGAATTCCTAAACCTCAAAGATGAAGACAGGGTCTTTGGGAGATGCTTATGCCATGAAAGTGAAGTCCTCATAAATTGAATAATCAATTTCAATATAGAAATAAGGTGCCAATTATGGGCTTGAAGCATATTACCCAATTGTTCTATCATTCTAAACTTGAGCTTCTAGTCCCCAGAACTGTTAGAAATAAATTTATGCTATAAGTTACCAAGCTGGTGGCATTATGTCAGAGAGGCTTGAATAATCTAGCAGTGGTCCTCAAACTATGGCCCGCGGGCCACATATTGTATTTGTTCCCGTTTTGTTTCTTCACATCAAAATAAGATGTATGCAGTGTACATAGGAATTTGTTTGTAATTTTTGTTTTTATATAGTCTGGCTCTCCAATGGTCTGAGGGACAGTAAGGCCCCTGTTTAAAAAGTTTGAGGACTCCTGAAGGCAAAATGGTCAGTGAACAGAAAGGTGTAAGTGAAGTGATGACAGACTCAACTGAGCAAATCCCAAACAGCAGAGTCTAGAAATGAAGAATGTGAAGTCTACAAAAGTGGATTCCAAGGCAGAGCACTTCTAGTGATAAGTTCCAGAGCTAGTCTAGGAAAGGTTGCTGTATTTGTTGGGATAAGATAAATTGTTATTCAATGAAAAATTATTGACTATCCAGATGATGTCAAGTAGAACAAACTTTTGTTTATCCATTCATTTTCTTTTATTTTAAAATTCTGAAAACACATATTTCCACATTTCCATGACTAGAGATAAGATATCTAAACCAGTATCTTAACATTTTTGGTCTGGAAGCAAAACATGTCAATTTAATTAATCAATTTTAGGCATAAATTATAATTTATTTGTAGCAGAGCTGGGATGTTTGTGGATATTCAGTGAACAATAATTGTATCTCCAGACAAGCTGAGATGGAGGATGATAGGATTAAAAATAAAGTGATTGTGAAATGTCATCTTTGAAAATGGCCAGAGTTGGGGTTGAAAAGAAAACCAAAAGTAGTGGTTGAGCATCATGGACAGGAAGGCTGCTGCATGATAAATGATAGCACTGTGAAGAGAATTGTGTGGTGACCATAAAAGTAGAATAGGATTCTGCCAGTGGAGAAGCAAATATCAGAAAAGTATATTTGGGATTAATAGAGAAATCTAATATTTGTTCCTTGAAGTTAATTTGGATTCATGCTTCAGTGTAAGGATTGTGGCAAGGTGGAAAGAAAAATGTTTCAATGTTATTTATGACTTCTAGTCTTTTCAGGAAAAGAATGAAATGTGATGAAAGGAAGAACAAATGGCCCCATTGGATGTCCATATCCAAATCTCCATGAATACATTAGGTGAGGTTACATGAAGAGGGGAAATAAGATTCTGATAGAATAAGTTTTTAAATCAGATGACCTCAAAATAAGTATCTCAATGTCTTTGAGTAGGTAAGAGAACATGGAATGAAAAGCTTGGCTAGTCACTGCTGACATTTGTTCTCTTTCTGCCCCATATAGTCTTTGTGTTTGGCAAAATATCTTTAAAATATGTTGACTTGGCCAGTTTGAATTAAATTTCTTTTTTTTTTTTTTTTTTTTTTTTTGGTTTTTGGTTTTTGGGCCACACCCGGTGACGCTCAGGGGTTACTCCTGGCTATTTGCTCAGAAGTCGCTCCTGGCAGACACGGGGGACCATATGGGGAACCGGGGGATCGAACCGAGGTCCGTCCTAAGTTAGCGGAAGGCACCTTACCTTCAGCGCCACCGCCCCTGAATTAAATTTCTTATACTTTCCTCTCCAGTATATTAGAATGGACCATAAGATAAATGCTTAAGGGAGATGTTGAAGGCAGGAATGAAGAGTAGTTATTTTGTAGTTCCACCATGTTGTTATTTATTGACAGGCTCTCTGCACTGGTCTGAGCAGTAGGCATGGCTGCTACTGCTTTCCAATATCTTCCTCTGACCTCTCTGACTCCTTAATTAGGCATAAATGCAAAAAAGACTCAATTTCTGTAGTCCACCCATACCTCCAAAGTCAGAGGCAACAAGAACACTTTAAACTACCCTGTAGTCTCCTGAATTCTAAAATTGCTTCACCAGTCCACCCAGCAACCTATTATGTCATGAATCCCCTTAATTACGGTGTATACTTGAGTTTTAAACATATTTGAACCCTGAGTTTCCATCATAGTTGTTTCTTTTTTAATATATAAATTACTTTATTTAAAGATAATATGTCATGTAGTCGACATAATTGACAGTTAAGTGAAAACAAATTTATTTAAAAAATAAAGAAAAAAAGAATACACCAACAAGAAAATTTGTGAAACTTATTGTATCTTTTTATAAGGTCATTAAATCAGAGATTTGTTAAACTCTTGTCTCTATTTTATCACTTGGTTGCTAAACATTGGGCAGCTTCAAATAGACATTGGTATATAAATTGATACTCTTACGGGGATGCAAGTATTAAAATAATTGGTGATGTCATGTGCCCATGAATGTAGCTACATGGCCCAGGAATTCCAAGAGCTAATGCTAATACTATAGGTTTTTTTTGTATGTGTGTGTATGTGTGTATGTATGTGTGTGTGTGTGTGTGTGTGTGTGTGTGTGTTTGGGCATGTTTTTTGCTGCCAGGATTTCTGGAAGTATGAGAAGGTGGGAGTTAATGGCACTGATTTCAAAAAAGTCCTTTGGGTGTCAGCTCAGATACTGACATACTTTGAATTTTAGTCAGATTGGTGCCTCTGCAGAGAATTGCAGATGAGTGGTGAAGCAGGGCCATTGGAAGTGATGGCTATAGTTTGTGTGACTTTGGAAGGGCAGGGTCCTGACCCACCTCCTCATTCCAAGATCGCCAGACTTCAGCTGCATGGCCTGTATAGCCATAATTTTTTGTTGTTTGGTTTACATTTCTTTTGAGATAGATTGAGTTCGATGGAGCTGACTGTGTCTTTTTATTTTCAAGTAAAAACAGGCTTTACTTAAAGGTTTTTTGTTTGTTTGGTTGGTTGGATGATTTTTGGTTTTTGGGTCAGTTTTTGGTTGTTGGGTCACCCAGCAGCGCTCAGGGATTACTCCTGGCTCTACGCACAGATGGTATTCTGGGATTTGAACCACCATCCTTCTGCATGCAAAGCAAATGCCCTACCTTATGCTATTTCTCCTGTTATTTAAAGATATTGATAGGAAGAGCTTCTCCAAAGATGGAGAGCACCCAGGTTCTCAATCCAGCATGAAAGTATGAAAGTCCACGTTTCAAAAATGGAGATAGAGGGCTGGAGCAGTGGTGCAAGCAGTAAGGTGTCTGTCTTGCAAGCACTAGCCTAGGACGGACCGTGATTTGATCCCCAGGCGTCCCATATGGTTCAAGCCAGGAGCGATTTCTGAACATATAGCCAGGAGTAACCCCTGAGCTTCACCAGTTGTGGCCCAAAAACCAAAAACAAAAACAAAAAAAGAATGGAGATACAGGAAACAAATATATCTGGGGACCATGTTCATGTGCCCAGGAAACACATGTGCTCATCATATTTATTTCTGATATCATCAAAATTTATTTTGTCATATGATCAGGCATTCTTTTTATTTTATGTAATTCATAAGCCTTATGTTTAGTGCCTTTCTGATTATTATCCTGTCTATTTGCTCTATTAACTTATTCTTCACTTTGTTTAAATACCAATTTTTCTTAGACAAGCAGAATCTGTCTGACTCATATTCAGAAATAAGCAATCATATATTTTCTACTTAAAGCTATCAATAAAATGCATCTCTCCATCACTGCCTTAACACTCTCCCAAAAGCCTTGAAAGGATCATTCAAAATACATTACTAGGAAATAATGCTAATAAGAGACCAGTGATTCATGAATAAATTATGAATAGTGACAGAAAGCAAGGCAGTGTTTCTGATTCAATTCAGTAGACTTAGGTAGCATGAAAATATCCTGTAACAAATCATTTGATTCCTAGAAACCATAATAAACAATTAAAAAATTAAGTAAGCATGCAAAGACAGTCAGAAACATAAGAACAAGCACTCTCAATCTTAGAACTCCACTTTAATGACCTTTTAACAAATAAACTGCAGAAAAAGGTGGAGGGTTTGGTAATTAAACAGGCCAATGTTTAAATCATACTTCTGGCATCTGCTTGTTCTTTGACTTTGAGCCAATGATGTACATTTTCAGAAGCTCAGTTTTATAACAATATCTTGCCAACTGCTCTAGTTACAGCCTCAAAATTATAGAAGAGATTAGAAATAATACATGAAACCTCTGGCACATAAAAGGCACTAAGAATATGTTCCCTGTTACTAAATAACTTGTATATACATTTTTCCTTTTCCAGACATGTTTTTAAAATATTACTCTGAAAATGTTATTCTCTTCCCATGCTTAGATAATTTCTGCTTGCTTCAAAGCCATGCATCTTTTTTTGATATATAATTTCTTTATTTAAGCACCATAGTTATAAACATGTTCGTATTTGGATTTCAGTCATAAATGCACACATTCCTTTACCAGGGCAACTTTTCCACCACCATTGCCTTTCTCCCCACCCCCATTTCCTTTCTCCCCCATACCCTGCCTGTCTTCTAGACAGACATTGTATTTCTTTCTCTATCATTGTCATGGTAGTTGTTAGTGTAGTTATTTCTCTAACTGCACTTACCACTCTTTGTGATAAGCTTCTTCTCATGGACTGGTCCTTCCAGCTCTCATTTCTATTTTCTCTGGGTATTATTATTATATTGTATTTTATTTTTCTTACATATCAAAGTCATTCATCTTAATTTCCAGATGCAAGAGCCATGTTCACCAAGCCTCTTTCCTTGGAGTCTGAGGTCAGAGAAAAGAGCTTATTTAAAGAGCTCCTGAACTTCCCAACAGGAGGAAAAGAAGCAT
>PVKC010016753.1:8398-20708 GCA_004027635.1 Crocidura indochinensis
TTTGTAATTCTTTGTCTGCTTCCTGATAACTACAGAAGGTTTCCTCATTTTTTAGTCATATTTGCCATTGAATCTTAGGTTTCTGAACCTCATCTGTCAGGGTTTAGAGACTACTCACTGTGTTGCTGGGGGTACTCTGGGGATGCAATACCAGAGATTGAATTAGGCCTCCTGCATGCAAAGCATACACTCATTACTTTGAGCCATTTTCCCAGTCCTAAATCTATTGTGGAGAATTGATCTAAATTCTTAATGTTCATCTCTTGATGAATATTTGCACTTCTCTTTGGGTTCCTCTCTTCCTTTCAAGCTCTTCCTGTGTTTCAATTGTCTAGACGTTAGGATATCTGACAAAATAAATGACTAGAAGCCTTATCAAAGTCATTATCTGCATTTACACTTTTATTAGTATTTTGATATAGGAGTTATATCTACCCTGCACTACCTGCACTAAAAAGATGCATATAGGGTTGAACTTCTAAATTTCTGATTCTTGTTGAGAGTTAACAAGTATTTTTAGACTTATGCGAATTAGAATCAGCAGGAATATTTTTAAAAGTACTTGTTTCTTGATCCCACTCTAGGCAATCTTATTTAATCATTGTGATTCTTTTTTGTTAATAATATCTTTATGTATTATGATTACAGACATGTTTGTAGCTGGGTTTTAGTTATAAAAAAGATCATCCCCCTTTATTGCAACCATCTCACCACCAATAACTCTTTATCTCCCTCCTCTCCCACCCCTGCCTGTATTTGAGATAGGCATTCTACTTCTCACACTCATTAACATTGTCACAATAGTTGTCAGTGTAGTTATTTCTCTAACTGAACTCACCACTCTTTGTGGTAAGCTTCATATTGCGGTCCATCCTTCCAGCCCTCATCTCTTTGTCTCTGGATGTTATTGCAATAACGTCTTTTATTTTTCTTAAATCCCATAGATGAGTGAGACTATTCTGTGTCTATCTCCCTGACTTATTTCACTCAACATAATAGTTTCCATGCCCATCCATGTATAGGAACATTTCATGACTGCATCTCTCTTGATGGCTGCATAGTATTCTGTTTTGTATATGTACCACAGTTTCTTTAGCCACTTATCCATTGTCGGGCATCTGGGTTGTTTCCAGATTCTGAATCATTGTGATTCTAATGTTCAACCTGAGTTGATTTCTACTGTTGTAGACACTGATAAACCACTGATGAATTATGAGCAAGAATGAAATAATTTGGTTGTTTAGAAAGATGATCCCGGTAGTTAATGTCAGTTTTGGCATGTTAAGGCAATGTACAGGGTAAGGCAGATCACTTTGGAGGAGCAAGAATGGGATGAATACAGTGCTACCTACTTCCTTAGTAGCTGAACTATCCCCTGATTATGTTTAACACAATACTCCTTGATAATCATGAATTGTGGAAGTCTGAACCATGTAGGTTAGTGTTTTGTTCCTGTTGTGGATGGTCTGACATCTTTATTTTTTTACTTTTTTGTTTTGGGGCCATACCTGGAGATGCTTAGGAGTTATCCTTGGCTCTACACTTAGGAGTTAATATTCCTGGAAAGCTCAGGAGATCATATGGGGATGCCAGGGGTTGAGCTCTAGTCAGCTGAATGCAAGGCTAGTACTCCCCACTGAGCTATCACTCCAGCAAAAGTCTAGTTGAATTCAACCTAAGGGGGAAGAACATGTGAAAAAGAGAATGAGGAATAGAGGATAAGCAGAATGAAGAAATAAGGAAGGGGGAAGAGAGGAACACAAACCATCTGAACCAAATCTGTCTAGAAGCCAGAAAAAAAAAAGAATCCTCTAAGTGCTGATCTGACTAGGCCTCATTAGCATAGAAAATAGAGACCATTTCCTGCAACTTACTCTGGTCATCACTGCTTCTATAGACTAGGTTCTTTTCTCGCTTGATACCAAAACTCACTTCATTTTCATGGCTGTTCAATGAAATATATATACTGTGTTTTTTATTTTTGGCATTTTATAGATAGGTACAGAAAAGCACAGATCTGAAAGAATTTGTTAAAATTATATATGGCAGCACTGAACTTGGAAAGAAAATGAGATCTCAACAGGTAGTCTGTTGTTAGTTGGTTGGAATTAGAACCCACAGGGAAAAAAATTTGGTGGGGGACATATCTGGTAGTATTCAGGGCTTAGTCCAGACTGCAATAAAGCTCACTCCTGGTGAGTTCAGGGACCATATTGGTGCCAGGGATCAAACCTAAGCTGATCATGTGCAAGGCAAGCACCCAAACCACTACCTCTCTGTCCCCAATGTAGCAAGAGGTTACCATAATCTTACCGGCCTCTGAAATAGCAGACTAATCAAAAGGTCAGGCCATGAGCAAATAGTGGAGTATTGCATCTCCTCTAATGCAGCTGGGAAGCTTCTTGATGACGAAGCCTGGTGAGAGGATGTGAAAGAGTATTCTTACATGGTATCTTCTCAGAGCCATTCAGGAAACCGTGATGATGCTGCAGTGGAGATAGGGGTGTGCAGGAAGGAACATGGCTTGGAAAAATGCGTAGTAAGAAGCTGTAGAATATGTGGATGAGGATAAGAATGCAGAATTGGAATTTTGTAGAATGAGCTGGCTTAGGATTCACATAGCTTTTCCTTTCAGACTGTTGTCAGGGACTTTTTATAATTTCATAGCATGAGTCTAGTTCCCAATGAGGTAGTGTTTCTACCTCATTAGCTATTGTGGAGTATGCAGCATGAAGCGAAAGGCTCTCCACAGTGTTTAGTCACCTGTGTGATGGTCTGTGCTTTGCCAGAATTATAGACTAGGAAGAACAGTATGGGGAAATTACTTGAAGGTTCTCAGATCCAAATGACTATTCATTCTGTATAGCCTTTTGTTTTTTTCTCACACTTCCTAAATATTGGAACAAAATGTATAACTTTTACTATTAAAACAATTTTTTTTTGGTTTGTTTTTGGACCACACCTAGTAACACTCAGGGTTACTCCTGGCTATGCGCTCAGAAATCGCTCCTGGCTTGGGGGACCATATGAGATGAGGGAGAGTGAGGGGTACGACGACGACCCAGGTTCCTCCTAGGCTAGTGCGCACAAGGCAGATGCCTTACGCCTAGCGCCACTGGGGGTGGGTTAAATTATTTTTAAGGGGGAAATTTATTTAAGGCATTGGAGATAGTGCAAAAGTTAAGGCATTGGTTTGCCTTGCATACCACTAATCTGGGTTCAATCCTAGCACCCCCTACATGTGGCCCTCTAAGAGCTGTCAGAACTGATCTCTGGGCACCACCAGGTGCTTTTAATCTGCTCTTGCTTTTTTGGTCACTGTATTTGTCCAAAAATACTTACTTCTTCATGCTGGTATACTCTGAAGAAATTTTACTTTGGAGCTATCTTTCCTTAGATTCATAAGCTTTTGGAAGAGGTAAAGACTAGCAATTAATCTGTTCCAATCCTCTTGGGAAGGAAATGGAGTTTCAGAGAAGCATAGTAAATTTGTGCCCTAAGGGGTCAGTACTCAGCATATCTTAATTGTGTATTCTTCTTTGCATTGCTCAGCTCCCTCTCTAAACTGGGGACTTTTCCTACCCTTGTTCACTTATTTTCTTCTCTTTTGAGAACATTTCAGTTATTTTTAGGATAAATTTTACCAAACGTTGTATATGCCCAAGAAATACTTACTGAGTGTTATTTCTAAAACTTTCCATCATTTCATGTTTCTTTATGCTTTTTCTCTTTCTATTAAACTGGAAAAAAATCCAGAGTTCCAGTAGATTCCCAAAGACAATTTTGTTGTTGTTTTTAATGGTTTTAAGATTTTGCATAAAATCCAGCTGCATCAGCTATTTTAATAATCTTACACTTGTCTGCTGTGTTCTTTTTTTTTTCCTTGTCCCAGGGAATCTCAGAAAAGGCAGATAGAAGTCCAATGTTACTCTGAGCTTTAACAAATCAGTTATTAGGAGACTGACTCCAAGCACTGATAGGGGAGATAAAGGAGCTGACATAAAGGATGCAGTATTTGAAAGAAAAAGTCTGGGTCTGTTTTAATTTATTTTTGAGAGATGTACTAACTACATACACAACCCTGCATCTTCCACATACTCATCCATACCCCTGACATGGTTTTATTTAATCCCCCTTTCCCTTCTGATGCCCTATAAACTAAAACCTTATGTTTTGCTCAGTTGCACCGTTTAGACTTCAGATATAAAATTCAAACAAAATATGTCCCTTTTTTGGGCTAATGATACTAAAATACTTACTCCAAATTCCGTTGAAATAACTATTGTGCTTTGAAGGGAATATAATCCTGTTCATGAATAAGCAAATATTCTTTCCCCCACTTAGGCAGTAGATACTTATGAGTTGTCAAATCTTGCCTAGGATCTACTACGATTCCTGGATGCTTTTATCTAAATTGAATCATGGTGATTAAATTTATTTGCTGCTCCTCTCCCTTCAAATAGATCTGAAAACACTCCAATAGCTGGTCTTTTTAAGATTTTTAGCGGTGGTTCTCTTCCTTACTAATAGGCTTACTTTCAAGTGATTACAAAAAGCCTCCCTCCTCTACCTTATCATTTGCTTCATTAATGTGATTTCCTTTTGTTGAGTGCTTCTGCTTCCTCTGTAGAGCCATTAAATTAGTGAGTATTCTGTAAAGTTTCTCTCATCCTCCTTCATTTCCATGAAGCATATTTTTTTTCTCCTCTACTGCTCTATTGCTTCCTGCATTTGAATTTCAGATTTAGTTTTAAGGAGATTGTATTTTTAATTATCTTTGGCCTAGTTTCCCATTGTCATACTTGTACCATATGGGAAGTCTTCTGGGATAACAGTCATGGTTTCTTCCAATCTTATTAGCTTACCATTCTCCTTCCCTTCTCCCCTGTAACTGCTCAAATGCTTTATTCTAATAAGAAGATACTAAGTTTAAGTAGCCTAAGTAAAAATATGGTGGTGTCCTATTTTACCATATATGTACATTTATACTTTACCTACATCCCAGAGGAATGTGAGATGGCTTTTGGTATTTTTAAACATCTGCATGTCCAAAAATACTGTTCAAATAGTCAGAAAGGGAAATCAGAAAACATTTTAAAAAATTGGTAACACAAGTATTTATCATACTCAAGAAGAAAATTCTTAAGAAGGTGGAAGAATTAACTTTTCTTGTTATTGTAGGGTTAGTTGTTCTTTTTTTTTTCTTTCTTTCTTTCTTTCTTTTTTTTTTTTTTTTGCCACACCCTATGGCACTCAGGAGTTACTCCTGACTCTGCACTCAGAAATCACTCCTGACAGGCTTGAGGGACCATATGGAATGCTGGTGATTGAACCTGGGTTCATCCACAGTAGGGCACGTACAAGGCAACATGCCCTAACACTGTCCTTTTTGGGCCACACACGGTGATGCTCAGGGGTTACTCCTGGCTGTGCGCTCAGAAATCACTTCTGGCTTGGGGAACCATATAGGACACTGGAGATTGAACCAAGGTCAGTCCTGGGGATCAAACCAAGGTCCATTCTGGGTCAGCCATGTGCATGGCAAATGACCTACCACTGTGCAAGAGCTTTGCTATTTTAGAGTAGTTGAGAAAGAAGGTCATAATTATGGTTTCTGTGTTTTAACAATATTTCTCAGTTTTTCTTCCTAGACATTTTTGTTTTGAAATAGAGAACTGAAGGTGTTTGGTTAGTCCCCAGTAACCATTGTTCACCATTTTAGTTTAATGTTACCATTCAAATATATCACCATATGTTCATCATCTGCACATATTGAATCAGCTGGAGCAGTTTATTTGTTTGTTTATTTATTTATTTTTGGTTTCTTATTTTTTATTTGGGCTGGGGGGGCAATATGATAGTACTTGAGGATTACTCCTGGCTCTGTACTTAGGAATTACTCCTGGTGGACTCAGGGACAGTGAGGGCTGCTGGCGATTGAACTTGAGTCAGTTGTGTACATGGAAAGCACCATACCTGCTATGCTATCACTTTGGCCCCTGAGTTTATATATGTTTTATTTAATACAGTTCTCATCATTAGACCCTGAAGTTAATCCGATGCTCTGTGTTAGAGAGGAAGAAGAAACAGGTGGGAGGATGTGGGGGAATGAAAAAAAAGGACAAGGAATAACATAATGACATTGGCGGTGGATTCTGGTCTCTACACCAAAGCCATGGATCTTAACTTTATTATAAATATATAAATATGTCAGCCGAACTCCAACAATTAAAAAAAAGGGATTAACTGTATTGAAAGGTCAACCATTAAACCTCTTCACATGCACCTCTACTCCCAGTTTTTGTGTAGTATGGAGATTTCTAATTAAAAGTTCATGGTTTCAAATAGGAATAGAAACTTACAATGGATTGGTAGCTCAATGGGATGGCACACATGCATGCAGCACAAGCACAGACTGAGAGTTTGAACCCTAACCTTGTATGATCCCCCAATACCACTGATGGAGCCCAGTGGCCAACAAGCACTGCTGGGGTTACCCTGATGGCCTTCAGCACCAGTAGACCTGAGCTCAAGTACATAACTGTCTGGTCAAGTGTCATCAAGAATAGTTCCTTGGCCTCCAAGCCCTGCTAAAAAGATTGCTCACCAGCTTGTATTTTTGTCTCCCCAAGAGAAAAAAATATGGTGATTTGCATGCATGTCTGCATGGAGAGCATTGTATACTTTTCCCCTGGTGTCTTTGGTATTCACTTGAACTTTAGAGGTGGTTCTAGTTGCCGTTCACTATCCTTGAAGGTATCAAGAGAAAGGCAGAGGAGCAGCTAGGTTAGAGGGAAAGAGGGAGTATGGATCTGCCTATGTCTAACCCTCTTGCATTAGTAGATTTGAGGCTGAAAGACACTTATTTATTTTGACTGTGACACTTGGCAAGTTTTATCTCATATAATTTTTACAGTAGTCTTTGTGGTGAGTTTAGCCTCAGTTTCTATATTGAGGGTAAAACTAAAGTACAAAGAAATGTGACACACATGTTCCCAGCATTCCATTTATCAGTGTGGGATTCAGCCTATGGGCTTTCCCTTAGAGCACGTTATTACTTCTAATAACAAAAATGTCTAATGTTGATTGAATTCTTATTCCAGGCTAAGTGTCAGTCATACCATCTTATTAATAGATTCATTTTATTCTTTTAGCAAACTTAGGAACCACACACTCCTATATCCCCATTTTTCGGAATCAGTTAAGGAAAGTGAGCTGAATTATTTAACCCGAATCAGAGAGCTAGAGATTAATACATCAGGGCTACTTTAGTCTAAATTTCTCTTTGTAGGCTTTGTACCATACATAGAGTTTCAGATGCATTTTTCCAAAAGATTCTACTAGCAAGGGCTGTGCTCTCTCTCTCTCTCTCTCTCTTTCCTTTTCCTCGATCTTTCCTTACTTGCATGATTAAGGTAGAAGAGTTAATTGATTTTAGGAAATTATAATTAAGGGGAAAACAGTTTTCTTGAGGAATTGCATTTCGGTACATAGTTATCACCATAGATCTGAGATCTAGCAGGGCAGTTTGTTTAATTCATATGATCAGGTTTTTGGTCACAATTTCTGCCTTCATAGTCATTTAATAAACATGACAAAACTCAATTTTATGTGTGTATTTTTGAGCCACAACTGGCAGTGTTTAGGGCTTACTTCTAGTTCTGTGCTCAGGGATCATTCCTGGTAGGGCTTAGGGGAATATATGGAGTGTGGCAGTGAAATCCAGGTCAGCATCTTTCAGAAAAGCATCCTACTTGTTGTACCATCACTTGGGCCCCCAGTTTGTTTGTTTATTTATTTATTTATTTATTTATTATTGGTTATTTTTGAACGTTTTGTTTGGGGAATGTTTAGGGACTACCAGCACAGTGCTCAGGGATTGCTTTTGGTGGTGGGTGGTGTTTAAGAAACTCTGCATTTTAAAGCATGAACCTGGGCATTAACGTGCTAAGGACACACCCTAGCACTTTGGTCTATTTTCAGGGCACCCCAAAAGACTCAACCCTATAGTTACAATTTTTGAACTTGTTTCATAAGCCCTGTCTATTCTCCCTTTACAGTCAGTTCATCAGAAGTGATTCACCTTACCTCCTGCTCTTGGCCCAGTGGACTGCATTTGAGCGGAAGTTTTTATTGCTTTGTTTTGACCAACAGCACTTGATTTAGCAAGTGTGATGAAGGTTGAGACAACTACCATTTATCATTGGTAGAGGGATGAAGCTGAGTCCCATGAAATAAAAAGACCTCAGTGCACACAAACTTAAGCTTCCTCTCCTTAACTTGTCAATTGTAGGACATGGTGTTGCTTCTGGTGTAATATTTTTTATCTGTATACAACTCTATTGCTGGAAGGAAACAGTATTGTGTGCACAAACATGATAATTTGAAAACATACTTTCTTTTCATTTTTTTCTTGTATCTATTGTTGCTATTCATTTAATAGAACCCCTTTTAAAGTAAAGATTAAAGAAAGCTGGATTTGATTCAATGTTTAGTTTTTTTTTAAAATAGCTTCTGTAGCTTTGGGCAACATATTTAACTTTTCTCAGCCTCAGTTTCTTCACCATGAGGATTAGAGTTAATATATGATAAGCACCTAGGACAAGGCCTCACTCAGCAGCTGTCTCACACAGAAAAACTGCTGTTATTGTTATAAAATGCAAAGATGATCTTATGATGTAAAAGCGATAGATTTGTTTTGTTACAGTAGTAAATAGTGTTTCCCTGTGGACTTTATTTTTTTGTGCTGCTCAAATGAAATCTAAGGAAAACAGCAGGACAGTGTTCGCAATAAGGAAAGATAGCCCATTGTTCCCTTCAACAGACATAGATGCTCATTATGGTATCAAGTAGTGACTGTTGCTATTGAAATGGTTTATTTGTATGTTTTTTTCTGTTTTTTCCCCCCTAGGGATTTATTTGTGGCTTTTCAGTAGCAACAGGTGCAGCAGCGAGACTAGTGTCAGGATACGACAGCTATGGAAATATCTGTGGGCAGAAAAATGCAAAGTTGGAAGCAATACCAAACAGTGGCATGGACCACACCCACCGGAAGTGAGTAGACCATTACTGAATGATGAATACTATGGAAACACAGCTTGGAGATGGGGGAGGGGCTGGTGGAGAAAAGCTGTTTGTGTTTAAAGTTTATTTTTATTTTATTGAAAAAATTATGGTCAACAGAATCCTTCATAGTTAAATTTGAGATATACAATCATTTAGGGTCCTTCCCACCACCGGTGTCAGCCTCCTTCCACCCACGGCCCCAGTGTGCATCCTATGCCACCACTCTTTGCCCCCTGGCCTGCCAGTATGACAGGTCCCTTTAAGTTTAGATTGTTAAAAGCTTAGGTCCCTTGATTCTATTATCATTGACTTTGGCTTGGAGATTTAGTTCTGTCCTTATTTAGTTTCCTGCCAATGCATCCAAGACCACTTGGTCCCTGGCCCCCAGTCTTTCTTTGATTTTTTTCTTCTTAGTTTTATAGAAAAATGCGTAAATATGTGGTAAAATAAAGTAATTTGTGACCCACGGTGCAATGAAAAAGGTGGGAGCCCCAATTTAAAAGCTAAAAGATTAAGAAATAATTTTTTTTAAACTGTCCACTTGACTCATTCCACTTTTTTGGTCTAGAAAAACATTTTCCAGGAAACAAAATTAGCTGCCATTTAAAATGGGCTGCCTTCCAGTTTTCATGGGTAATGACTTGATCTGAGAGTATTACTCTAATACTATTTCCCCACTAGATGGTTGGTTCAGCAATCCTTAACCCAGAAAATAACTATATTTTGCTTTCCATCTGTACTTAATGAGAGACAAAGGGAAGAGATTTGAAAATAGATTTTTTTTTTTCTTTTGCATGCTGGGACCTACATCTTGCGTCCCACCCATACAGGGCATGCTCCCTACCACTAAACCACATTCTGAACCAGGTAATAGATTTAAAATTTAAAATTTTAAATTTTAAAAGATTAAAATTATATAAAGTGCATTGTTTTAAGTGCACATTAGTCTCTAAGTTTGGGGCTTGGGGGTGTTTACATGTGGTGCTTAGAGCACTTAGGAAGTCCTCCTGGTGTAGTGCTCTGGGACCATATGGAATACTGGGGATGAAACTCAGGTTGCTGGCATACAAGGCAAGCACCCTACCTGCTGTATTATTGTTCTACAACAATATAGGATGCTGGGGATTGAACCCAGTCCTTCCTGGGTAGGCTGCATGCAAGGCAAATGCCCAACTGCTGTGCTATCACTCAGCCCTCTCCCCCACTTTGGTTCTATTTTAAAAGCAACACATGTTTTCTTTTTGTCAGACTTTAATACCTTAAGTTATTCTCAGTGTTTATGTTTTGGAGTTCATAAAGCTCTGGCTTAATTCTATTTTTTCTTTAAAAGAGCTGTGTTTTCCTTTTCAATGTCTTATTTATAAAAATATATCATTTTATGTATGACGTCAATATATTCAAATTATATATTTAATCTTTGTCAGACTTTTAATTAAACGCTTCACGAAGTAGATTTTCAAAATTAACCAAATGAATTTTAAGGTAATAGGTGTCCAATTCATTTAGGTGCTTTATCAGAAAAATCGAAGTTGACTAAAACATTTCTTTATTTTTTGTTTTGGGACTATAACATAATCCTTAGGTGCTACTCCTGGCTTTTTTTTTGGGGGGGGGGGGTCATTCCTGACAATGCACAGGCACCATGCAATGCCAGTGACCATATCTTTGAGGATGTGATGCTCTGGGTACCATTAATTGCCTGGGATTACATTTAGGTTGGACATGTGCAAGGCATATTCCCTAATTTCAGTGTCATTAATCGGGTTCTCAAATATCTTTTATGTTCTCTCTCTCTTTTTTTTTCTTTTTGGGTCACACCTGGCTGTACTCAGGGGTTACTCCTGACTCTATGCTCAGAAGTCACTCCTGGCAGGCTTGGGGGACCCTATGGGATGCCGGGATTCGAACCACCGTCCTTAGCATACAAAGCAAACACCCTACCTCCATGCTAAAGCTCCGGGCCCATCTATTATGTTCTTAATGTTGTTGATATATATAGTGGAAGTCTCATCTCCTAGTCTTAGAGGGATTGGGGAATGAGAGTCTGGAAGCAACTCTGGCACAGCAAATAATCAACCAGAGGTTGAAGAGATAAAACAGGTTCAGGAAACTTTCACCACAAGCTATCTGCTCCTAGCTTGGAATGGAAACCTCAAGCAATCTCTCTGACCAGAGGTCTTTATTGGGAAGAAAAGGACCCACCCCTATGGGTGGAGAACAGGTAGGGGAAGGGGACCAATGCAGAGGTACTTCCAGTCCATGAATGACAAGCACAAATAAAGAAGAATTATCCTGAATAGAGTAAAAACCAGTTACTTCAATAGACATGTACCAACATTTGAAACATTTTAGTCCATGGAGAAGATTGGATAAAAAGTTCTTTCTGATGTGCTGCTCATATGATTATAATTTTTTGAGAGGTAATATTTTTGGGGATGGATGGCAGTTTGGGGTCATTCCTGGTGGTGCTATAGGACTAGGACTATTCCTGTTTGTGTTCAGGGATCACACTTGGTGGAACTTAAAACTCTGTAGTCACGTGAAATTGAGGTGGTTGCATATTATAAACGAGGCCCAGCCTCCAAAATGGGACCTGGAGTGACATGAATTTGGAAGCAAATGTTGATCCAGGAAATAATTTATACAGTGAAAAGGTGCAAGAATGGGTTCAGGAATTCCAACACTCAGGCCAGGAATGCCACCACACACCCACCACTTCCTTCTTCAGCTTAGTGAGGAAGACCAAAGAATGAGTGCCTTCCTTTCTGAAACGCAGGCTTTTTATTAGCAAGAACCAGGCCACACCCTAGGGTGGAGGAGGAATACCTAGTAGGGGGAATCCAGTAATCTTATCACCAGATCACACCCTAGGGTGGAGTATAAATACTGATTAGGATAAGACCAGTAATCCAACTGTATATACAGCCAGCTCCTTAACCCTTGTATTCTCTTTAGTTTCTATAATCATTTATATATATATATTTTTTACAACTTGCCAGTGATTCTAAGCATATTCTTATCAAGAAGAGATTTGTCTAAACGTTATGTTATACATATAATTACTCTATGTTTCATTTGCCTCTTGTCAAGAGAGATCCTGCTTATCATTCATTCTAAAAAAGTAGTTAATTTTTCCTTAATACTTAACATTTTTAAAAGCTGTTCATAGAAAGCTGTTGGGAGAATAGTTTCATCTAATTCACATATAACTTTATAACTTATCATTATTATTATTATTATTATT